>WYDI02027167.1:42164-56504 GCA_009867235.2 Psittacus erithacus | reverse complement strand
CTCCATCCCTGGCAGTGTTCAAGGCCAGGCTGGACAGAGCCTTGGGTGACATGGTTTAGTGTGAGGTGTCCTTGCCCCTGGCAGGGGGTTGGAACTGGATGATCTTAAGGTCCTTTCCAACCCAAACCATTCTATGATTCCATTACCCCATGGCTGTGCAAGAGAAGAGATGGTGCTCTGAGCTGTGCTGAGTGTAGGTAAAAAAGAGTAGGGGCAAATTGGGCTAAAGGAGGCAAAGATTGTAGGGCAAGAAGAGGAAGGAGGGAGAACTGATTTGGTTTGAGATTTGCATTGGTTCTTTGAAAGTAATTCTAGATACTGGGCCAATAAAATCTTTCAAACAATCCATTTCCCTGAAGTTAAGTGACCACTTTCCTCGTTTTCCTCGTGAATGGTGACCAAGGAGTTGTGTTTTCCATGCAGGCAGGTTGGGAATGCAGCACAATCACAGGAGCTCAGCTCTCTGAAATGCAGCCTGTGCCCTGCATGAAGCAGCATGAGAATGACGTTTCAGTAATGCCAGTGAGTCTTTAATGGCATTAAAGGTGTTTGTTTAGGGATTAGAGCAGAAATCTCCTCATCTTCCAATAGTGGGGGGAAAGCTCTGTTTCTTTTGTAGCTGTTGCTTTAGAGGCTGCTTTATGCCTGCCAGGTTGGAGTGGAGTACAAAAGCTGCAGTTATTGGCGGCTGAACTCCAGCCTCTGCAGGGAAACCCATCCTGCTGCCTTATGCTTGTTCACCATTGCTCTGGTGAGACCCCACTTGCAGCACTGAGTGCAGTTCTGGTGTCCTCAACATAAGGACATGGAGCTGTTGGAGCAAGTCCAGAGGAGGCCACGAGGATGTTCAGAGGCTGGAGCACCTCCTGTATGGAGACAGGCTGAGAACATTGGGGCTGTTCAGCCTGGAGAAAAGAAGCTGCGTGGAGACCTCATAGCAGCTTCCAGTATCTGAAGGGGGGCTATAAGGATGCTGGAAAGGGACTCTTCATCAGGGACTGTAGTGACAGGACAAGGGGTGATGGGTTTAAACAGGGGAAGGTCAGGTTAGCTATAAGAAAGAAGTTCTTTACTGTGAAGGTGGTGAGGCGCTGGCGCAGGTTGCCCAAATAAGTGATAAATGCTCCGTCTCTGGCAGTGTTCAAGGCCAGGCTGGACAGAGCCTTGGGTGACGTGATCTAGTGTGGGGCATCCCTGCCGATATCAGGGGGTTGGAACTGGATGATCTTAAGGTCCTTTCCAACCCAAACCATTCTATGATAGCATTATGAGTGCAGCAAACTGCAGTGAGGCATCTCTGATTCCCCTGTGCTGGCAGTTTCCCCTCCTGCACTGCTCTGATTTCTCTTCTCTCAGCCTCTGGCTACTCATTGCTTTCTTTGCTGCTAAACAAATCCCCACCTTTTCTTTTATTTTGGCTTTTCACATTGCTTAGCTTGGGCTGGGGATAATGCGGAAACTCCTTCATGGACCTCCCTCCTTCAGGATTGGGCCTGTGGGGGGGAGCTGCTTCCCTTATGGGCGTTAGCTAGAGGGGAATTATATTCACCACAAATAACTTGGAGCAGCTCTGCTGAAAATCCCACCTTGGGCTAAGGATCAAAGGAAATCTTTGCTCCCAAATGTAGCTGAAAAGCACCTGCTGTGCTCCACTTGTTCTTCACTTCCCTTAAAGCGCAAGGTGAATATGGGAAGTCTTCCTTACTTTGGGCAGCAATAGAGAGAGACCGGCTTATTGGATAGAGCCCATCAGTTTGTCAGGAAAGTCAGATTCTTCTTTGTCTCTGCCCTTAGAGGCTGGTGTTGTCCAGAGAAGAGAGAAGTCCTGAGTGAGATGGGATGTGAAATCCTCCTCTCTGGTTCTCTGCATCATTGCTGCAGGAGTGATGGTTTTAGCTGGTACTTCCAGGAGGGGATGTGTGGCAGTAGTCCCAACTGAGCTGTGCCACTCCAGCAGCACTGAGGTGGCTCTGGTAGGATGGGCTGCCCAAGAAATGTCCCATTTTAATGGTAAAAATATTAACAGAACTTAAATATGACCAGTTTTGTCAAGAGATCTGACACTCCTTTTCCCAAGTGGGAGATCATTAGAACCTGCTGGGGTTGTTCGGATTGAGCTGGAAGTGTTTAGATTATTCTTCTTTAAAAAGAAAACATAAAAATAGCTTCCAGATTTTTGGTGTTCTGTCAAAGAAAAGGGCCTTTCCCACCAAAATTACTCTTGACAAAAATAGCTGCTTCCATTTTTTTAATAACCAACTACTCGTGCTCCATCCATCACCCATGTGCACTGCTGTGATGCACAGCCCTGGGTCCTGCCTTGTGATTCCTGTGCTCCCATCAGTTTCCTTGCAATTTTCACCTGTTATATTTCTTGTCATGTCTAGATCGTGCCTCGGGAGGTTTAACTGAGGATTGAGCACATTTTGGGACATGCTGGTGTCATTGTGTGATGGAGACTGGGATCAGCAGTTTGTAGTAATAACCCTGCTATTGATTTGCCACTACAACTATAGAGCTGGGAGCTGCTTTCATATATCTAACTGGAAACAACAACCATCTCACCCTTCTGTGCTGATATGAGCACCCAACAGGCAAACAGGGAAATCTGACCCTGTTTACACTGAAGCTGCTGGTTTGGTGGCTTGGGATATAGATGTTTGACTGGGGTCTACCCTATGTCCTAGTTGCACCCATCAGCACTGGGGAGAAGTCCGATGCACTCCTTTTCTGGTATAATGGTATATATTGTTATCTCTGGGTATATATCTTCATCTCTGGGAGGAGAGGAGGGGAGAGGGTGGAAACACAGCCTCCTGGATCCAGGGGATGCTCCAGCCAACCCTGTGGCAAGCAGCACAGCTCTGCTTGCTCCCATGGAGGGCATAGCACTGCCCAAGTGTGGCATCTTTGTGCCCTCTGAGCCCAGATCCAAATG
This sequence comes from Psittacus erithacus, assembly GCA_009867235.2. Classification (NCBI taxonomy): domain Eukaryota; kingdom Metazoa; phylum Chordata; class Aves; order Psittaciformes; family Psittacidae; genus Psittacus; species Psittacus erithacus. Next base: position 53,566 of record WYDI02027167.1, on the reverse strand, counting down.
CTTCCAGCATCCAGAACCATTTAACTACCATGCAAAGGGTAAAACAAGGGATTTGTGACTCCTTAGTGATGGTAGGCACGCCCTGGCAAAGCATCTAGAGCCAACCAGGAGCTAATTGCCTGCAGTTTCCAAATACAGCCCCTAATTCCGTAGTTACGATTCAACCTCTGCAATAATTGTTGCGTGCAGGAAACAGAGACCTCTCATTCTGAGCATAAGATTAATGGGAAAAGGCTTTTCTGTTGTATTTTGTTTTGCCAACGCCACTAATGAATGTGTAAACACCTCCTAGCATAGATTTCCCAGTTTACTGAGGTTGGAGTTCACGCCGCTAACACACTTCCCTGTGTGAAGCGCTCCGTGCGTTAACCTGGTGCATCCACTAATCAGAGGGTCACTTGCAGGTCAGAGGTGTGCTTGTGCTGTGCTTCTTGCCTGGCTGTTGTGTTATTACAGCAACTGGAAATGCCACATGTGGCAGACTTGAGGAGTGTGTTTGGAACACTGGATGTATAATTAGGGTACATTATCCCAAGGCGGAGTATGCCAGCTGACATTCAGGAGGCAATAAAAACAATGCTTTGAGGTTTTTTTTTTGTCTCCTTCCTTTGCAACACATCGATGAAAAAATGTTCAAGAGTTGCTGATTTTACAAGTTTTTGGTATTTGCTCCAGGAGCAGCAGCTCCATCCATCCATTCATCCATCCATCCATTCATCCATCCATCCCTCCATCCCTCTCTCCCTCTGAAACAGGAGAAGTTCAGGTTAGATATAAGGAAGTTCTTTACTGTGAGGGTGGTGAGGCACTGGCAGAAGGTGCCCAGAGAAGTGATGAATGCTCCATCCCTGGCAGTGTTCAAGGCCAGGTTGGACAGAGCCTTGAGTGACATGGTCTAGTGTGAGGCCTCCCTGCCCATGGCTGGGGGCTGGAACTGGATGATCTTAAGGTCAACCTAAACCATTCTATGGTTCTATATTCACTCACTTCATCAGCCCATCTTGGCCTCAAGTTAGGTACAGCTGCATGGCGTATGGGGCTAAGCAGTTGCTTACACCATTGTCTATGGCATGTCAGACCCTCCATCATGAAAACGTAATCATGAGTTTAACTGAATAATGCCAAGTTCTTAAAACCATAATTTGGCTTCCCTTCATTGGCCCTCAGTTTTCTTGGCATTTGCTGCTTCTCTTTTCAAGCTTCTTGCCCATCCATCCCTATGCAGAAGGTTCTTTGGGGGTATTGTTTGAGAGTAGCAGTGCTGTTTCTCATGCCATCGTGTGACTCCGCATAGTGGCGCTTTGAGTCAGTCCTTAAACACGTTGAGTGCTCTACCTTTGCTCTTGACACATTAAGGATGTGAAACTGCTTGGAAACAATTAGATGGTAAATAAGCTTGTTCAGTAAATATGCCCAAACTGCTCAGGCTATATCCAGATGTTCCTGCTTTGTCAGGCTTTCCTTCTTCAGTGCAGGAGTGGGAGGTCTCCTGATAGTTATCAGAGCTGTTTGAACATGTATTACCTGCTTATTCTCCACCTTCCAGATGTATGATCAAATCAGGAGAACCAGGCAGAATATGCAGCAGAATAGCATTTCTTCAGTGTCCTTTAGTTAGCAGAAAGTGAATATAAATCAGAAGGATTCTTAGTGACGTTTTATTTTGCTTTTCAGCAGTGGAAGTGCCTGCAAAAACTATGTAGCAATGAAGAATTGGGTTCTTTGTGTTTTATTTGTAGCCTCTCAATGCCTGTAAAAGTCTCCCTTAAGGCAGGGAAGAGAGAGAAGAGTAAGCTCAAAATTTTTGGAGGAAGAATGCATAAAATGCAGACAGAAAGGAGGTGAAAAATGAACGTATGAGACACTCCAGAGGGTCCCCGAGGTAGCTCAGGAAAGCTGCGGATCCTGTTTAGCTTGTGAAATTAGTGAGAAAAGGAAAGAAGTTCGTATTCTGTGCTATTCCCCTGTTGTTCTGTGCTTAGCAAAATCTGTTTAAAAGAGCATAGCTGGTTTCAGGCTTCAGCCAAGAGCTTTGCAAACTGTCCCTGTGCATGCTCTGGTGTGGAGCATCGTCCTGCGCCAGCGGGAGGAATGGTCCTTGTGAAATGCCAATGGGGAGAATGACTATACTGGAAACTGAGGACAAAGGAGTGATTTAAAAGGGCAGGAAGAAAAAGGCAGCTCACAGCATGGAGACACTTGCTCTGTCTCTCCTGTCTATAGTTGATATGTCAAGGAACAGAAGCAGCTGAACAATGAGGAACAGGCTGTTCCGATGTCGGGCGGGAAGTGCATGAAATCCCATGAGCGAGTCTGTGCTTTGTAATGATTTCCAGATGGCATCCGAGCCCAAAAGTGCTGTGGTTGTCTGGATTTGCGTTCACACATTGTGAAGCTGCTACAGAAAATCAAAGGATCTCCTTTAAAGTCATACCTTGGCCCGAACCAAGAGCTTTGGATGTAAAGATCCATGTGGTAGGTTTGGCTTCCCCTTTACCAGGGGACATTCATGTTCAACCTGTGGAAAATACACTTCAATTTGCGTTTTTGGCCATTTTCCACCATGAGTGCAGAGTGTACTTGAGTTTCCAAAAACCTTTTGTCAAGTTCTCTCATCAAAGGCTCTTGCGCTAAGTTATGGTAGCAGTTGAAGGCATGTCCTTCCTTGGGCTTGTATCTGGCTAAAGGCTACAAAGAAATGGTTGATGGAAAAAGGTCGCTATTGGAGTACAGTGTGTTGGTAGTGTGCTCCTTGCAGGCCTTTTCCTGGTGGGAATCTTCCAGAAATGAAGACACAAACCAGTGTAATATCATCAGGGGATGAGAGATGAAGGTCCTCCTTTGTACTACCTTAAACCAGCCTTTTAGGCTTTTGAATCTGGGGGGAAAAGATGCCACTTCTTCAGCACCGTTCAATTCTACCCATTTGCCATCCTGCTGCTGCCATGCCATGAGATGTCAACTGCAAAAGTCCAAATGCAAATCTCTGGGTCCTAATGTGTCAATTATCTTTCTGAGAATTACATATGGATTTCATTAGCTGGTTAAATGGTACCTATTACAGCATCTCCCCGGCTGGAGGGATTTCCAGTAGGAAATGTGAGATGGGAAATGCCGGCAAAGCTCCAATTCCCAGAGGTTCTCTGGAATTCATGCAGATGAAGTGTGATAAGGGCAGCCGCAAGCACCCGTCCTTGGCTCTGTGCAATTGCATCTCCATGGATGCATCTCCAGGAGGGGCACCTGGCTGGATCCGTGGTGGGATGTGCCTGTGGATGCTTGTCTGGTACCTTGCAGTTGCTGCAGAGGAGGGAAGAAGGAGCCAAGCAGGAGGTTATCCGAGGGCAGCCCAGTGATGTTTGCCTTCTCTGAGGAGCTTTGGCATTATATTTTCCTGTAGTTTCAGCATTATAAATTGTAACTGGAGCTTGGAGGTGATGGGGTAGTCCCCACAAGGAGCATGTTGGAGTGAGTGCTGCTCCAGATAGTGAAAACGCCTGCAGTGGTTTTGGTCTTAGTGGTCTTTCTGCCATGCAACCTCTCTGCAGGGTCTCCTTGAAAGTATTTACTGCTTTCTTCATTTTTGACCTTGCTCTTTCCAGGGACTCATCAAATGGAAGCGGTGAAGGAAAGGAAGAGGGGCTAATGACTTGGAGAGAGTTTTCATGATGATTCCTGTGGTGCACCTGTGACATCTAACCTAGTCCTGCTGAGCTCGACTGGATGCTCAGTGCATTCTAGGAGTGATCCCGCAACCTCAGAGACTGAATCCATAGCTCATGTGCCCTCATGTCAGGACCCACAGCATGATACAGTCCCTCTGTACCTAACAGTTAAAGAGGCTTAACAGGAAGGTGCAGTCAGCTGCCAGCATGGCTGGGTCTTGCTGGAACACGCTGGGGATTCTTTGCAGACTCGGGTGTGTGGTCTTCGCAAAGCACTCCTGGTGCTCCACGCTGCTGGTTTTCCAGCCACCTCTTGGAAACAAGGCTCTTGCAGGTGGCTGCTGGGCTGGAAAAGCTGCCTGCTCCTGCCAGCACATTCTGGATACCAGCCCCTCTAGTGTAAGGTGAACTAAGCTCAGAGCGTGTGTTTGCAGATGGTGATAAGGGGCAGAAGGGGTTTCTGCAGGAGCTGGTAAGCGGAGTGCCTAGGGCCACGTGGCTTTCCTCATTGCCCCATGCTGCTGTCAAACCACAGTGCTGAGCGAGCAGGGTGCGTGCGGGATGCTTTAGGGTGATCAGCAAGACTCAAGGGCAAAGACCCACCCCACGCATTGTGCTTCAGGTGGAAAGGCAGGAGGTGACTGATGCACTTTGAGTTGACACGTGCCTCTTGATAATATCATGGGTCTTGCTATCTGGTCTTGTGAGGCTTGGAGGAGAAGGGACTGCTGACTTTGGGATGCAAGCACAGGGGAGGGGGTTGGACTGGGTGATATCTACAGATCCCTTCCAACCCTAATGGTTCTGTGATTCTGTAATGATTCGCTGAGGGCCCAGGCTCCCCTTTCACTGCCTTTGACCATGTTCCCCTTCCCCATTAGATGTTCTACCTCTGTTCCTGTGCTTAGACAATTCAAGGCCAGGTTGGACAGAGCCTAGGGCAACATGGTCTAGTGGAAGATGTCCCTGTCCATGGCAGGGGGTTGGAACTGGATGATCTTAAAGTCCTTTCCAACCCCAGCCATTCTATGATTCTAACTTATCTCACTTGTTGAATTATGCCTGCAAGCCTGGCTTTCCTCTGGCCAGTTCAGTTAGGAGCAAGTTAAAAATGTACTTAAAGACCAGGTAGATGTGTGTTTCTTTATCCGTGACAATTCCCGCACACCATGAGATGTACAAGCAATAGGGATAGTGACTCTAAGGAAACATTCTTAACTTTGTCATAGAACAGACCCACTTTCAGGGCTTGGAAGGGGAGTTTAAGAGAAATACTGCTGCTGTTAGTGCTTTTGCTGGTGCCTTTCAGCTGGTTTGCCTCTGGGATTGAGAGAGAGGGAAGAAAAGGCTGATTCTATGGTAGAAGAGGATGTCTTGAAGGCACCTTCATTAATTTCACCATGCTGCTGATGCCACCTGGGACTTGTGATGCCAACTGGGGCTTGCTTCCCGCAGCAGTCCTGGTACATGGGGAAATGCTGTCTCCCCTCTGGGGTTTGTCCTACTTTCTGCTGAAGTTTTCCTGCTCTCCACACTGCAATGATGACTGTAGTTCAGTTTGGGTGCTCTGGTTGCGGTGTGAAAAGCATGCTTTAAATCTCCTCTCCAGCTTTCCCTGTCCTGGGCGTATCTGAGACGGGAGTACAGGCCAGAGATGTCCCTGGAGCCCCCACAAAGTCCCTGTTGGAAGGACTGAGACTTGCCTCCTTCCTCCCATAGCATTCAAGCCAGGAAGGGCCGGGGTAGTCCCCTGCACCTTTTAGTGTCATAAAAGCCCAAAGGCTTTGCTGAATTAGTTAATTAGAATGTAGTTCTGTCCCAGTGGACAGAAAGTGCTGGTTTTGTGCCTGGATACTAAGGAAAATCCCCATACAGACACAGCGAACTGCAGTTAATGTGGAAGTTAAATAAAGTAAGTCAAGGAAAACATGTCAGAGTCACCATCCTGCTTGGACAGTGGAAAACGCAAACAGCTTTAAAGATCTGATTGCAGATGGATATGTGGCTGTGATCTCCTATATGTCAGACCCCATCATATCTCCATGGGGTATCTCCATCATCCTGAGGTCAGTGTTAATTGTCTGGAAAATCAAACTAAAAGCTGCCTTTGATGCTTGCAAGGTGCGAGTGTTTGAGTGGCAGCTGGCTGGGGCTGGGGCAAAAGACTGAGCTGTTTCATCCCCAGGTCTCTTGTTCAGAAGGGCATGGTTCAAACTACGTTAAAGTCTTGCTTGCATAGGGGCAGAAAGCTCTTGCTGCAGTTGAGCTCTCCTGCAGTGGGACTTCGACTGGAATTTAACCACAGTAAGAGAGGTGTCCTTAGCAAGTGAATACAGACTGGAGTGAGCAAAGACATGAACTGGGACATAGCTCCTGTTTGGTTGTATCACCCTTCCTGTATTTAACAGAGAAGATAACAAGACACAGCAGAGTGAAAAAGAGAACACCAGTCCAGTTGTGCTTGGGCTTTGGGATGTAGACGATCTTTGCACCTAACTGTCTAGGACTAAATGCATGGTTACCTGTCGTGCTACAGAGTATAAACATGTCATTGCAGTGTTGGTATCATATAAATACTAATATTACAGAGCACATCTTGGTGTCTAACCTTAAAGCTGTGATGTTAGTGCAGGGAAAGCCTAGTAGGTAATGGCGCACTGGACATACGCACAGCAGGCAGGAGGAGGGGATTGCAGCATCTGCATGGCATGATTGTGTTGGTTGTGAAAGTCACACAGATCCAACCTCTTTCCACATGCTCTGTCCCTGTGTACCAGCCCACATCACGTGCACAGCAGTGGAAACCCTGTAGCCCACCATGGACAAACACAATAATCTGATTTATCATGGCCTTTTGATGATCTTAAGAGCTCTTTGCGCACCAAGACCTTTCTTACAGCCACCGCTTCTCCTGCTCCAAACCCATGCAGCAGCTTCAAACCAGTGCCATTTTGAGAGCAAAACCTTCCATGGAATCCTGCTTCTACTGGGACTCCAAGGAAAAATGTCTTCTCTGCATTACAGTGATTTAAAGAGCACATGCAGCTTTGGCTTTGGTTCAATGCCAGACTAAAGGTCCTCTACATTATAAACTATCAGGGCTAGAAAGATTTGCTCTATAAATGGCTCCGTATGCATATGCACTGTATATATATATATATGTTATGGATCTGCTTATGTCATGGAGCACTTCAAATATCCCTTAATAAAATAATAGACCCCCAGGTAGCTATATATACTGCAGAGAGCTGTTCAGCCCTTTGGAGCCATGGAAAAAGTTAGTGCTCCTAAACATTGCTTCTTTTTCCTCCGGCTGGTTTCCACTGTGGATAATTAAAACCGCAGAACATCCTGGATCCTGTTGCATGAAGGGATGCAGTCAGGGTCCTCCGAACCTGGCAGGAATGGGAACTGCTTAAAGAGAATGTGAAATGTGCTGCTTGTCTCCTGATCGGCCTCGGAGATGGATGAGCAGAGGGAAGTTGTTTGTTGGCCTTGTTTACAAGGGCTGGGATAGGAGATGTCACAGGCAGGTTCACAGCTTCTTAGGGTGAAGCTGTTGCTGGTTGGAGAGGTCTTCCCAGCTGTGAGAATAACTCCTTGGCTGGTCCTTTGCTTTGCACATAACCCCTGACACTTAGTGTGGGTGAGGGATGCAGCCAAGCAGAAAAGCTCTGGTTTTCCATGGGTTATGTTGTTTCCATGGGTCTGTTGGTTATAACCTGACTGGTGTCTTAGTCCAGAAAGGGGACTCAGGGCTCCAGGCTGTTGCTGGTCTCCATAGGAATTCCCTAGGGGAGGAAGGATGCTCTATAAGTTCACTCGCCTGGTGGCACCCAGTGACCTCAGAAAGGGGAGGGATAGCAGGGTCGAAAATGTGCCTCGATGCTAATTAATGGGTGGAGTGATGGGGAGATACCTCTGGAGCAGGGAATGGTGGAGCTCTCCCTCATGGCTGTGGGGCAGTCCATCCCCAAACGTTTTTTGGGATGGGGTCCTTATGAATCCTTCCCATGAGGCTGGACAACAGGGATGGTGCCTCAGAAGCCCCTTGCCCAAGATTTCCAACCTTTATCTCTCCTGGTTTAAGCCAGACAGTAAATACGTAGCTGGTTTTGCAACAAAACTGAAACCAGAGATTGACTGCCAAGCTGCGAGCACCTCTGCGTTCTGAATTTAGCTTTCAGTTCTCCCTTAATTTATTATTTGCAGTTAATTTAATCCATATTGAGCTGCCTCGGAAAGAAGAAAGGTCTAGATTTGGTGAAAAATAATCTATTTTTAATTATTTCTGATGTAGAACACTGGCCTATAAATAAATTCCACTGCTACCCAGTGGTTTTTTTTGCCGTCAGAACTGTCTTGCTGGAATCAATAAACAGTTGATTAAATCCCTTGTTATTTAATATATTCAGTAACCCTAATCTATTCATTAGAAACTTAATCACTTTCATGTCACCAGCTGCTGGGATGGAGAAAAGAGCTGTAGCTAATTATTAGCAATTTTACAAAGCTAATATTGAATTCCTAATGGGTCCTCTGTGGCCTCTATTTCAAGCAGTTTGTATATCCCACAAATGTGTTCTGGGCAGGGCCAAGCATCTCTGACTTACAGCCTTGTGGGCAAACTTGAGACCTAGCAACCAAATCTCTGGTTAGTTCAAGAGGAACACGTGTGCACTGGGTCCCAGCCAGCTCCATCTGTGATGCTCCTCTGCGCAATGGGACAAGCAGCCGCTGCTCCCAGCTGCAGGAAGGGATGTGCTCCTGTGTGCTCTGCTCTGTCCCTTGTATGGGATGGAATCAAAGGGAAGCAACTGGGCTGGGGTTAGGGAGAGGAACAGAGGGTGACCTGTGTGCTGCCCGTCTGCCAAGAGGTTTGTTCTTCTGGTTTGGCTGCATGGCCATGGGCAGCGGAGGGGAAGCCCTATGGCTGAGACCAAGTTATAAACTTCTTTAGGGCTGCATTAACTTTAAACCTCTGATTGTGTTGTTTGCATCTGCTATTGCTGGACTGATGCCCTTATTATTTGTATTGTGGTATCACCTGAGGTGCGTTCTGTGGTACCAGGCAGGATCCAATGCGCAGGAAAAAGACAGCAACCCCCCCCAGGACCTTGTACAGGACATAAGGTGCAGGGGCACTTCAGTGCACACACCCCAAGTGCCGAGCTAAAGCGTGTGTGGCTGCGGCAGGGGCTGGTACCACTTGTAGGTGATTGAGTTGTAAAATGCTTTCATTAAACGTTTGTGGAACCAGCTAAAACTTCCTATAGGTGAGATATAACAAAACCTGGATTGGAGTTCTGCGGGTGTCGAGCATCGCTGTGTTCAGTGCTGGGGAGAGGGTGGTGAGCATCAGAGCAAGTGATGGGCGAAGGCATTGGGGTGCTAAGGACCTTCTTACTTGAAAGGATGGTTGTTTCCCAGCTTTCTCCTGGGGATTTCTCACTCTTTGTGGCTGGTGGCTGTTACTGGAACTGGTACATGGGCCAGACTGTGCCCTGGCCATGAGCCCGTCTGGCTGCTCCTGGTGTAGCTGTTCTTGGTGCCTCCTCTGGTTTTCCAGGCTTCTGATCTTTGCAACACCTTCTTGCATTAGGACATGATTAAATATGCTCCAGGGCTGTAGTTGAAGAGATTTAATAATGTGATGTCCTTTGCCTTCCTGTTTCTGCCCTGCTTTGATGTGGGATAACTGGCTCTTGGGTTCAGTTCAGTGTAAAAAGCAACAGCACAGAGTGAAGATGTCCTGAGCCTCAAAGCAAATGCAGGCAGAAGAGCACATCCAGTGATGCCTTTCTGACATCCTCAGCCTCAAGCTCTACATGTGTGATGGCTCTACCCCATAAGGCATCCTACTAAGGTGCTCAGGTCTGGGAGGGTGCCTGTGTGCACGTGTATCTGTGAGTCTGGAGCACATGGTGTTATCCTTCCTCTACAGAACAGCCTTAAAGGGAAAGAAAAGCTTGAAACGTGCTGAATGCTGGGGTTTAGCATGCAGAGCTGCTTCCGCAGTGTGCTGGAACCACCCACCCTTGAGGTCTGCAGGCAGCAAGGGTCCTGTTTTCCCTTGTGTGCCATCAAGAGCAACAGCATCTTCTCTCATCTTCAATGCCGTTAGAAGCAGCATGTGCTTCAGCTAAGGGGGACTGATGGCAATCCTGCTTCAGGAGGGTGTTGCCGGGAGGTGACTGAATGCAAAAGCATCCTCCCTTGGGCTTCAGCTCTCAGTCTGGGGAGGGAATGTGCCAGATGGAAGGAAACAAATACACAAGCAGATATGTAAACTCTTCCAAAATGGCTTCATAGTCTCGTATGCGAAGCTATGTGATTGAGCTTGTTTTATGGGCTTGGCGAACTTCTGGAAGCATCTGGCTGAGCTAAATATTATACTTAATAGCCCAAGACAGCAGCGATTGGAGGGAGCTGCCTGCATTTCATGCGTGGTTACAAATGTGCCGTAGTCATTCCAGGGAAATTAGCATAGAGCCTGAACAACAAAACAGGGGATGGAGAACAAAGAGGGATGTCTCTCTGCCTCTCTCCTCTTCATACGTGTCTCGGTCCATGCATCTATGTGTCTGTCTGTGCATCTTCATGCATAGTGCTATCTCTTTGCTAGTCTGTCTATTATTAATGCTAATTTTTGAGCCCCAAACCCTCCAATTTCCCCAAATGACTTATTTTCTTTTATCAGATATTAGCCAGAGGAAGCACTGGCGAGTGGTGGTACCTGGGTTCTTTTAAGTTAGTCTGAAACATGAGGGGTTTACCCTCTCGGATGATGTTGATGATCAATGAAGTTGCACAATAATAAGGCTGACAAAATATTTAGGGCACAGAATATGGCAAAGTGTCTGTTTGGTGAGGGTGGGTTTGATTTCAGGAGTTTGGAGGAGCCTCTGTTGGTTCTTTGCATAGTGCCTCTGATGAGGAGCCCAGGTCTCTATGAGACCATGGCTCCAGCCCCCAGCAGCTCTTCCTTGGCCATGGCTCTATTCTGTGACATGGGGAATTTTGAGCACCTTAAATTTTGGCTTGAATCTGAATGATCAAAGAAAAGGGGCCTTGAAATGCTCCACAAAAGGAAGTTGTTCTCCTCCAGATGCCTTTGACAATGTAATGCAATGGAAGACTTGTCACCAGTGTGAAATGCTGCCTTCACATCAGCTGCAGCAGAGCTGGGGCTCTGGTCTGCCTGGTACCATGTTGATAGATGAGGCCCTCAGTAATATGGTTTAGTGGTGGTCTTGGCAGTCTGGGGTAGTGGTTGGATTTAATGATTTTAAAGGTCTTTTCCGACCTGGTTGATTCTGTGTCTATGATGGCAGCTACTGGGCATGTGGGAGCTAAATGTGGTGCTCTGTTTGCAGGGTTTCCATGGGGGCTGTTAACACAAGAAGCCTTTTAGCTTATGACATGACCTATGTCAAGAATAAATGGATCAGTTCTCCTCCTGATCTCCAGCCATGTTGTGGCTGTAAGTGTAGGAACAGGGAAGACTGCACTAATCCAGCCACGGCAGTGCAGTGTCTGAGCAGGCTGTGTTTTTCCATCAGTGGTTTTCTGTGAGGAGCATTGAGGTTATTCTAAGGGTGTCTGGAAATGCTTTGTGGTGTGATGCAGAGGGCACAGCAGTGTCACCAGCTGATGTGGTGACAGGCCAAGGGGAATGGCTTTAAGCTGCCAGAGGGGAGACTGAGATGAGCTCTTAGGCAGAAGCTCTTCCCTGTG
>WYDI02027167.1:0-42064 GCA_009867235.2 Psittacus erithacus | reverse complement strand
AGGGGCTTGGAGCAAGCTGCTCTAGTGGAAGGTGTCCCTGCCCGTGGCAGGGGTTGGAACTGGATGAACTTTAAGGTCCCTTCCAACCCAAACCAGGCTGGGAGTCTGTGATCTAAGCTTTATCCTCAAGCAATGGGCTGTGCCTCTGGCAGAGCTGGGCAATGGGGATGGTGGGTGCTGACCCAGTGCTCTGTACCCAGGGAAGCGGCTGTCTTGGCTGCCATGGACAGTGGAGAGGAGCGTGGAGGCTGCTCAGTTATGTGCTGGAAGCTGTCCCAGATCTCTGTTAGCCCAAAGCTGGGGAGGAGCCACCAGAGGAGTTCTTTAGGTGTGCACCCACACCCCGTGTGCAATTAAATGCACCTGGCCTAGATCATCAGTTCGTGTAAATAGGCAAAGCTTCATGCCGATCTTCTGAGTCCCTGCATCTGCAGATGATGTATGATTGAATTATGCTTGATTAGCTGTTTTTCTGTTGCTTAACAGAAAGCAAATCTCAGCATAAATGAGATTAGTGTGTGCCCTGCATGTATGCCAGCGCTTGCTCCCACGAATTTAGCATTCTTAATAGAATGATTTCTTTTTAAAGGGTGGGGGGGGGAGAGTCTTTGAGGCTCCTGTTTCATTTGCCAGATTATCCGAACATTAAATTAAGCAAGTATGGAAATTCAAAATATAGCTGTTGTACAACATGTGCTGACGCTGGCATAACAATATCAGTAATCCCCCTTGACAGCCATTACAGCTTAATGCTCTAAGAGAATGAACTACTTATTTTCTTTACCCCACATACACAGTGTCTCCAAATCTTCCCCTGTCTTGCAGCCAAGATGCCTCTTCGCATTAATCTCCTCCAGGTACCAGCTGTGTTTGTCTCATCCTGCTGAACAGCGCCCATCGCTTTGAGGCTGTGTCACCTTGACAGCTCTGAAAATCCCCATGTGCTCTTGAGGGCTTCACTGTGCTGGGTTTCTGTCATGTGGTAGAGGTCCTCAGACACCCTGAGCTCTGGTTCATGCCCTTCACATCTTGTAGGGTCTTGCCTTGTTGTCTTTTTGTTGTGCCTCGTCTCAGTGCAGCTGAAGGAGGTGTGGAATCCATGCTCATGAAGCTCGGAGGTGTTCTCAAGTGTGGATGAATTCCCTTTCTGCCTGTTTGAGAGGTGCCCTTCCAGAAACAGCAGGGTTTTGTCTTTGAATGATGCTGATTGGCGGCTGTGACAGTGAAAGCATCGTGCTGAGCTCAGCTTTGACGGTGTTGAGGAAGGGTGAGGGAAAAGACAGGTTATGTTTATTGGAGGTGGCAACTGAGCCTGTTGCTGTTGCTGGTATTTGTAGCCTTGTCCTTCTTTAATGAGAGGCTGTTCTTACTGCAAGCATAATCTTGTCCTCGGTGACTTTGGGAATGGTCCAGAGGACAGTTTAGGAGACCTATTTTGGGATTGTAAGGACAGTTTAGCTGCAATAGCCAGGTCTCTTGGTTCCAGGAGGTCTTCAGCCCACCAGAATAGTCTGGGGAAGCCTGAGAACTTCTGTTAGGAAATGAACAGGCCACAGAGAGGTCCCTGGAGGGACTTAAGGGCTTCCAGGAATAAGTGGTTGTGGGTGCGGGGACTTTCAGATGTGCTTTTGTGAAAGGAGGTGCTTAAATGCCACCAAAGTCCAATGCTTGGTACCTGAGCTTTTCTCACGCACACCGCTGAGCTCAGATTCACCCAGCTATTTAGATGCCTAATGATGCAACTGGGATACTGGGTGGGATTCCTGAAAGCCTCTTGGGAAGCTGGGCTCCAAAGGTGGCTTTTGGAGCAGCCTGTGGGTGCTTGCATAGGTTGTAAGGAGAATCGATTTTGTTGGGCCATTTTAGGCCAGAAAAGTCTCCAGTAATCGTCTCTTCTATCGGAACTGTGCTATTTCTTAGGGAAAGGCTATCTTCAAGAGTTGAGGCAGTCAAGTCAGCTGCGATGGGCCCCATCTCAGCTCTTAGACATAATTTGTCTCCTTTGCACACACTCAAGCCATGGTGATGTGCACGAGGACTTACCTCTTCATCGTCAGTTGCATTTTACAGCTCAGTCATAACGGGAGGAGAATTTCCACTGTCAGTTCATTGTACCACTGAGCAAAAGTGGAGCAGCTGCCTTGTAAAATGTGGAATGGCATCAGTATAGTGTGCTGTATTTCGGAGCATGTGACTGGGAAGGTGATTGTGCTCATTAATAATAAGCCACTAAATTGGATGCAATTGCAGTAGCTCATCATTGGTATAGAAATATTATGCTTTATAGGTACATTACTGGGCTGTATTTTATCAGGCTGTTAAGCTCACGCACTTTCCCTCGCAGTAAATGTCAGCAAGGTTACAATAAAATTTAATACAATATTATTAAAGCTGAAGTGCATCAGTATGGAATGGTCATGTACACACACACTAAAAATTCTTTATTATTGCTTCCTTAACCTTCTTTAAGGAACTGCTTGTTTTAAAATACAGCAAGGAACGGGATCACAGCATTGGAGGTCCCTCCGTCCATCCCCAGGTTCATTAGGGTGCTCAATGCAGATGGGGAGTTTTGTGACACATTAGTTCAAGTAAATTAAACATTACCATTGCAGCTCTGCCAGGAACATTTCAATACAGCTGCAGATTACAATACAGGTGCTGAGGTCTCTTCATCTTCACCTTACTTTCCATGGGGTGGAACTGATTGGCAGATTGCTGGCCTCTGAAGAAGCCAGCCATGCCCTCTATGGTGCACGGCTTGGAGGGGTGGAACACCTCACAGCCCTTCAGGGCTCTGCCATTACCATGACAATGCCCATGTCCTTCCCTGTGTAAAGCAATCAATAGGCTGCAGGGCTCCCAGAACAATCCCCTTGACCTCCCAAGGTTGCCAAAAGCAAGGTCAAGCAGGAGAGATCAAAGGCCCAGAGGAAAGAGGCGTCCTCTCCCTGACCTGCTGGCTTGGGAGAGGAATCAGTCCTACCTTGAATGATTTCCTTCATTTAAGGGACTGGTATTATTTGCACACACTCGAGCCAGAGGAAATCAGAATTAATCCCAGTGAAATCTGAGGCATTGTGTCCCGTTTGATTAGATTTTGAGTACTGGTTTAGGGTGGTTTTCATAGGCAAAGCAGCCCGCAGAGCAAAACAGCAGCCTGGAGAGGGTGTTCTGTTTGGGTTTGGTGCAGAAGAAGAATGGGAAGGCTCAGCTGTGTACCTTTGAGAGACCATCAGTGGTTAGAGCTATTCTTGGTGCTTGCAGAGCTGATTCTAAGTATTAGGAAAGAGCAAAATAGACCTTGACTGCATGAATTTTGCAGTCAACTGCTTCAAACTTGTCTGGTCTGATGTAAAAATGTGCTTTGGATGCAGTGTCTTACCAGTTACTCTTAGCTTCCCACGGGCGCATCACAGAAGGTCCAGAAATCACCCTCTGCTTCAGATATATCAGCTCTGGGACCAGCTCAAGGAGTCTGTGCTGTGTTCCTCTTCTAATCAGACACTCGCAATCTGGCTGACTGCTTCTTATTTTCCTTTGTCATGGAATGGATTTGGATTCTTGTCAATATATTTTGGTGCTTTGGAGCTCCCAAAGAGGGTGGATTTTAGGCAGTTCCCAGAGTCCTGGTCCTAGCAGGGGTCTTGAAGCAGCAGGGATCTGGAAATGCTGATGGGGTTCATGGGCTCCTTTTCCTTTCCAAGCAGCAACTCCTGGAAGTGGCAGCTGGCTCAGATGAATTAGATTCCTATCTCTGCCACTTCTGCTTTTGACCATGCTTTTAAATCACAGTTTTAAGAGCTTGTGTCAGAGATTTCATCTCTGGCAATTTATGAGGAGCTGCTGCCTTTTATGCAGGCATTGTTTTGTGATAGCCCCACTGCAGAGCGCCTTTCCCAGAGCAATCCTGTGCAGGGACAGGGGCTGTTGTGTCCCTACGGCCACAGATGATGCTGGAGGAGGAAAGAAAGCAGGGATGGGTTCAAATGAAGGTGAAAAGACTTGTAGGCAATGCTG
Organism: Psittacus erithacus; assembly: GCA_009867235.2. Classification (NCBI taxonomy): domain Eukaryota; kingdom Metazoa; phylum Chordata; class Aves; order Psittaciformes; family Psittacidae; genus Psittacus; species Psittacus erithacus. Next base: position 38,044 of record WYDI02027167.1, on the reverse strand, counting down.
TGAGGCCAGCCTGCAGGGGAAGGGATGGGGAAGGAATGGAGGTGGCTTTTGTTCACAGCATTGAGACCTTTGGGTGCTGTGTGGCACCCACTTATGCACAAACTGGCCATACATCTCAGGTGGTTCTGCCCAAGCATATGCGTATAGACACATGCACTCAAATCAGACTTGCTCCCTCTATCACTCCTGTTTCAGATTAAGACTTGGCCTAGTGTTTGCTCATCAGCTGCTGGAGGATGATGGGGTGTTGTTGCTGCTCTGCCTCTACACTGGGCGAAGACTCTCTTTGAAGGCCAACTCAGGTTTGGGCTTCCTACATTGTCTGCTCAGTCCTTCCTCTTCCCATGGCATTAGTGTTCAGCAGCCGCTGTGAGTTCTCACCAGCTCCGAGTGGTCTGCAGCCCACCTCACAGTGCTGTCTTCTCCATCTCCTCACTGCTCCTTTCCTTCTGCAGTGATCTTCCACCTTCCCTTCCGTAATTACTTTCATCTGATGTGACCAAAGTACGTAAGTCTGAATCTATCGATTTCTGACAGCACAGTCTGCTTGTTCTCCACTAATATTTCCAGCATCAGCATTCATCTTCCTTTCGATCTGAAAGATATGTCAGTACCACATCAGCAAGGCTTCAGTTTTTCCTCCCTGTCAGCAGCATTCTTTCCCCATGATTCATATCCATAAATTGCTTTGGGAAAAATTAAGCTTTTCATCAAACCCTTAAATATTTTGAGACTCTACTGTTCTTCCGCTCTTCCCACAGGGAGGCCATGGCCAAGGAAGCTATTCCTAGAGATCTCTGGGATTCTTGGGAACTGCCTCTTTGGTGTCTGTGGTCCCATATAATTAAAGCCATCAGTTCCTTTATTATATTGACAGCTTGCATCCACATGCACACACACTCTTTTTCACCAATTCTGACACTAACTCTGGTATTTCTAGGGGATGCAGCAATGAGCTATGTCTGTCATTGCCATGTATGATGTAGGTTAATAGGTGTCTGTCATTGCAATTCCAGCTCCTTCTACTCTAGCCAAGGTTGTTGTAGGATAAATTGGATGTACATGCTGCAGAGGCTTGGTGGCAGGATGTGTGTGTCACTTCTACCCAGTGCAGAAGCACTTGTTCACTGCTGCTGTTCATGGTGATGGGTTCTGTTTACAGCAAGCAAATCACAGTCAGTTTGAGGAGATGCACTGAGTTCCTACAGCTGATGACAGAGAGGGATGCGCTGGATGCTTTGAGCAGCCTATGAAATGCACAACCAGTAGCTGAAACTATTTTTATTCCAGTAGCATGAAGGATGTTTTTAATTTCCCTATAGGTGCCTCTTCCATCTCAGGAACCAGCTGATGGTGGCATTAGTTCTGCTTCTATCATTTACTTCACGTGTGTTGAATTACACCGTGTCATGCTTGACCGTCAGAGGGGTGCTGTGATAGTTACAATGCTTCAAGTGCCCTTTCCCTTGAACGGATTCCTTTCCTTGCACTGGCTGGTTTCCACACATCAGTTTATCTTTCCTTTCTCACCTGAGGGCAATACCGTGATCACTGATAACTTTGAACAATTCTGCTGATTGGAATTGGTGCTTGCCCAGGGTTCATGTTCAAACTGGCATACACTGTTTCCTCCATCCAGCTGATGTATCTGGGTCGGTACTGCTGGCTCTGCCTATTATTTCAGGGCTGTTTCAGGTGGTGTTTGATTTCTGCACCCTCAGCAAAGTTCCAGTGTTTATTGATCTTTTACTGCTTTCAGCTGAAGGAGAATATTTGCAGTGAGGAATAAGAGAGCTGTGAAAAAGCACCTTGTAAAGAGAAGTAGTGGATAGCAGTGGGAAACCTCTCCATCTCTCATTGCAAAGGACCGCAGCAGGACAGAGGTAAAAATGACCTATACAAAGCACTTTGCAGTGGACTTTCAGGCCTGAAGATTCACCAAAGCATAGTGGTGGGCAGGTTCTTCCTGGTTAGAAGAGTAGAATTGCATTTATGAAGGAGCTAGGCTGAATTTTGGGGAAATTATAGTGCTTAGTGGGAAAGGAGAAAGTCTTTTGGGCCGGTGTGCCCCTACTCACAGGGCAGGGGCTGCTCCCTGCCTTTCCATCTCACTCCTGTCCAGCACAACCACAAGGTATAGCACAACACATCCATCCTCTATATTCCAGCATCTCCACGAAGCCTGTATTTCATTTCCATAAATAGGGAAGGTTTTATTTCAGATGCACATAGAGCTAAGGCTTTGCCTCTTTGTTTTATTTCTTGTGATGGATTCCTGAGCTGAGGTGGTACAAAGAGCCCGCTGCGGTGTCTCGCTGCAGCTTCAGGGTCTCCAGAAGGAAATCACCAATCACTTCTTAAACCCTGCGATGGGCAGGGAATATCCACCTAAGCAAAGGTATCATTGCTATGGAAAGGAAATTGTTACCCGTTATGCAAGGACTATGACTGCAGGGTGGATATAGAGTGAGAGCAAGCTGTAAGTGCTTACATGGGGCGGGTTAGAGGGGTCACTCGCACGTGTGAGGTGTCCAGCGCCTCTTGTCCCCTGTGCAGCTGACAGATGGAAATCATTCCAGCTCAGGGGTTTGAGTGGGGTCAGCGAGGGAGGGAGGCAGAGACAGAAAGGAACAACTCATTAGTACCCCGGGGCCAAGGACCCACCTTCCTGAGCTGTTCCCTTTGTGCTGGGGTGGAACACAAAGGCGAGCAGGCGGACGCAGGGGCTGTAGGGGCTTAAATCAATATGACAAATCCATAATTACATCGCGACTGGTGCGGTGAGAACATCATGGATTTATAAGGGGAAACGAACGCCTGTGTGAAGATGCAATGCTATATATGAAATCCAGGTATATCTATTCAATATATAAATGCATATTTGTTTTATATTGGATACTGTGTACACGATTGTTTTTCTGATGTCCCTAATCTTTCTACCTAATTCATAAATCATAACAGCAGATACAATAAAATGAATTAGGTGATCATTAAAGTAGTGTGCACTGGATGTATTTTTCCTTTCCTGTTTCGGTCTGAGGGCTCATTAAAAGCTCACTTGCCTCTTGAAGTATCTTGACACTGAAGATGATGATGAATAGAGCTGTGATGAGTGTTAGTCATTTCAAATATGTTGTCAGAATCACCTGATGATGCTATAGGCGATTGTTACCATGCAGTTGTTTGTGTTTGCTTTATTCAGTTATTCTCTAATCAGCCAGGATTAGAAACAGAACGTTAAGCTGAGCAAGTATTTGTTTTCTTCCTGGAAGGACATTTGAATTAAAAAGGAGCCATTAAAACCAGAAGTCCAAGAAGATGAAAATTACTGGAATGACACCGTCAAGGGCAGGCTCACCAAACCGTGCTTACTTCCAGTCCCTTGCCACAGCCTCCTTTGCTTCCCAGGCCTAAGAGCTTTGCTGGTAAGGGGACAGTTCCCAACATGTTGAAACTTAAGTGTATGTTTAAGTGCTTTGCAGAAAGAGTCCCTCTGCAGTTGGATCCATTTGCTTGTCCTTTGGGAACAAACATCACTGTCCCATCACTTTGGGGAGCAGTGGTCTGGATCCCTCACTCCACACTGCTCTGCTGATGAGTCCTGTATCACAATTGGCTGGACTCGTGTTGTACGGAGCAGCTTGTTTTCTCTCAGTGCAAAAATCTCTGCTAATGCTGATGGAGGGAGCACTTTTGGCAGCTAGGAGGGGATTTCTCCTCTCGCCTGGTAAGTGCAGTTCAGCCCATCACACTTTCAAAGGAGGCTTTGAAATCAAACACAATCAAAGGGTTCCCCTGGGCTTCATCTTCTACATTTGAGCCACCTGAGATTCATCCTTGTAGAGTAGGACGTGTCCTGGGGAGAGGCTGTTTTCTTCAGAGAGCTCAGTGTCTACACAGAGATGGTTCAGGCTCATGCACCCCAACAGAGGTTTGGAACTTTGTCCCTTGAGCTTAGGATGTGTGTGGGGTCCAGGCCATTTGAACTCCATGGCGTGCAGGTTTCTAAACGTTCAAATTGCTTTTGGTGATGGGAAACATGTGCCTAAATCTGCACTGCTCTGATTTGCAAAGGCAGTGGGGTACTTGGAGAGGCATTCCCCAAGTGCAAGGGGTGGCTGCTCACCTTCAAGCTCTGCAGTCTCTTCAGCGCTTTGCTTTCCCTCTATCCCACCCAGCTTTGCATCCTGCAGCAGAAAGGCAGCTGGATCCCCACAGCACATCACTCATGCCAGCCCAGCTCTTCATTTTCCTCCATCCACTTGATGCTCTCAGATAAAGCATCCTGTAAATCATATTTAAAAGTACATTAGTGTAATGCTCCTAGAGTTGATATGAAGCGAGCTTTGGGGACCCTGCTGGTTCCAAATTCCCCTGTCTCAGTCTAATTTACAGTGTATTTCACCAGGACAGGTATTTCCATACCCAGGGACCCGCCCCAACCCTTTTCTCCCTCTCTTCCTTGGTTTTGTTCTATTATTCAGCTGTTTTTAGAGGGTGATTGATGGCTTCTGATGTCGATGCGAGATTGCTCTTCTGTTTTCCCACCTACCACCGTAAAAGGAGAGGGAAAGAAGAAAAGGGAAATCCATTACATGGGGCAGGCGGAGGCAGCAGCTGATCCCTGCCCTGCAAAGGCTCCTCCAGCCTTTGCTGGGGAAGCTCCACTCACACTGGGGACACAAAGTGTTTGGGGCTGTTTGGTACAGGCACTCGGTGCTGTTGTCTTCTGCTGTGGGACCAAACCCTGTGTTAGCAGCGTCTCCTCACCCCCTCTGCTCCCCAGCATCGCGAGGATGCTTGGAGGCAGGTGGGGGACTTCAGGCTGCCTGGAGCAGCAGGGATTTTGTTGGGCGGTTCCTACAAGCACATGAAAGCTGATGGGTATAAAGTTAAAGCATTTCAGAAAGGGAGAAAAGAGTTCTCCCTCTGACATGCACATATGAGAAGAGCCCCACAGTCTGGGTGAAAGTGTAGGGGAAGTAACACAATAATGATACTTTGCATTTATATGAAGCTTTTGTAGAATGGTTTCAAAGTACTTTGCAAATAATACAGACCTGAGCTTTGCAATTCCCCTGTGGGACAGGCTAGAAAATCATCAAGACTTAGTGCTGCTAAGAAGTGCTCAGCAGAAGGGCAATGGGCCTTCTTCCAAAGGTGTGCTTTGATCTGGAGAGGAAGTGTTCGGGTGTTAAGTGGAAAGGCTTCATCATCTTCAAGATACTGATAGGCCCATCAGAGGCTCAGACTGAGAATCTGGGCAGCGCAATCATGCCCATCCTTCAGAAGAAATCCCTTTAAATGGAATGATGCTTCTGAGAGGGAAACCTTGTGTTTGCAAAACATATTCACAAGCTGAAGTCTCAGTATTTGCCTCATTGGGTATATGGATTTTAGGCATGACAGTGGTTTATGTCTTTTATCTTTCCTGATTATTAGGCTCTTTAGTATTTATATATATTATATATATATTTTATTACTAGTACATACTTTTTTTAGTACAGGTGAAAATCATGGACAGTTTGGGCTCTTGGTTTTCCTGGCTGTTCTTCTGCAAGACAACATTGTTCTTCCCCACTGAGCCTTTGGGGAATGGAATGAGGTGTGACAGCCCACCACAGAGAAGTCCTGTGAAGCGGGTCCCTGCAGCACCTTAGGGCAGAGATGCAAGCACAAGGTGAAATCACAGCTTGTTTGGTGTTTAGGCAGTCAGACCTTCACAGACCCTCTCACACCTCTCTTCTGACCTCACCTCGCTCATCCTGCCTTGTTGAATTAGGAGTCATTCCAAAACGCACCAAGAGATTGTAACAGTTGTGTTGTTTCCAATCTGCTTCACAGGGCTGACAGTAGAAGCCCTGGCATCTAAGGAGGCTCCCTGGAGACAGAGGGCTGATAAAGCACCGAAGTTCACTCCTGGAAACCAGACAGACCCGAAGGCCTCTGCTTTTACTTGGTCTCCACTGGAGCTGATTGACTTTGAGTGAGCAATTGCTGCAGACGCTGCAACTTGATCTGGAGTTTACGTTCCTATGTAAGTAACCTTGAGATAGGGATAACTCCTGGCCTTTACCTGACCCTGGCTGCGCATCTCAAGTGAACAGCAGCTCTTTGTTTGAAGTTTTCAGAGCCATGGGAGGTATGTTTAGCTTGTAGTTGTGAACTGATGCTAAACATACGTGCCCGGAAGGGCTCTCCTTCATTTCATCTATGAGTAAGTATTGATTAATGGAAGTATAAATTTCTACACATATTTTGTTCTGTACAGTTGGTACCAAACCATCAATAGGTTGAGTTGGTCTTTAATAAAATGAAACACTTGTTTTGAGGGAAGAGAGAATTTGGATATTGATAGGTGAGTGATGTAGCGAAGAAAATCAAGTGCAATCCTTGCTCTACACGTGATGAAATTGCCAACAGATGGACAATTGATTTGGCATGTTGCAGACTTCCGAAACGCCATGCAGATGAGGAATGCTTTGGTGATGATGGGATGTGTTGTGCTCACAGTCAGGTTGTGGCAGGAAAGCAGTGTGCTTTCATGAAAAGGGGTAGTATCAAACCAGTTGGGACCAATGGCTACATTAGGAGCTTAATGAAGTACTGTGCAAGTCATCTTCTTGATGATCAGCCACCTCCTGTGGGAAGAGTATTTATGGAATTCCTTAAGCATTTGGTTTCAATCCAAATTTGATCTGTTTTGGACATACAGACAAAGCTTTTATGACTCAGAATTGATCTAGGAGGTTCTTGGGGAGAGCGACCTTCTTGATAGTAGCAGCAGCGTCTGTGACCAACTCAGTTTGAGTGACTCTTTGGCAGTCCGACTGACTTTGCATGGACATGTCCACACACACCACAGCCCCTGGCTCAAATCAACCCAATGTTGATAATCTAAATATCAATTACCGAAGAAAATGCCATTTTCTGACCCCTTTTTTGTGCCATTTTATGTTGCCATCACTTCAGGTTGTAGAGTGTCCATCGGTTTTGGTCCCTGAGCTCTCAGACTGAGGCCTGATATGCACGTGGGGTAAAAATGCATGATTGAGGCTTTGTCTTCATGGTTTCCACATGCTGATACTTTTAATCCTTTGCATCAGCCAACAGAATAAAACAAAGGGTGATGGTAAACAACTTCCATAAGCAAATACTAGAGCTATATCCTAGCCTATTACTTTAGAATAATAACTGGGGAACAGGATGTTTTCTGGAAGAGGCAGGGTGTCTGATTCCATCAACCCTTCCAAACTACCACCTTGCGGCAGCCCCCAGCAGCTGTCCTACTTCCCCAGTTCATTTTTAGCATTTGACACTTAAAAAGAACACAAACCACACGCTTTGAAACCAAAGCTCCTGGTGGATCCCACACTGTGGGGAGGAGGCAGCTTCTTCTGCTTCGTGAAGGCTGACATTAGCCGGGAACAATGGGACCAGGGAATGGGGGATTTGTTAAATCAGCTTGAACTTGTGTTTATGTGCATTTGTTTCTAGTGGGAAACAGTGGTGATGCTACTGCAATAAAAACTAGCTTTAAAACGGATGTAATTCTGGCCACATAGGAGCTCTACAGGCAGGGGGGATTAATGCAGAGAAAGGGGAATGGTCATGCAAAATGCCTTCCTTTGCCAGCAGTATTCTGCATCTCCCTCAGCAGATCCTGCGTTTTGTTTGGGGAAACAAGCTTAGCCTGGTCTACAAGCAGAAGCGCAATGAAAGGCGAGTGTCAGGAGACTGCAAGCATGGTTGTTCTTCAGTTTAATACATGGTAGGCCTGGCTTATGTCTTCATTGTGGATGAAAGACAGAAGAGGTGCGCAAGATGTGTGAGTGTCTTCATCTCCTTTTCAGCAACCTCTAAAAATTAAGCCTTTGAAAAAGAGCCTTAATCTTGTCTGCCTGGCAATAGGAAGCCATTTGGAAGTTTAGGATGATTAATGAGGTTTAGCTGTATGTTTGCCTCCAACACTGCTGCTCTGCTGCTGCCAAAGGAGTTTGCCTTTCTTTTTTGGAAGCTGACATTTTGCTGCTCCTTGTAATTATGTTTTTACCTGTGTGCTTTTGGTAGATGTCACCCACCGGCCCATCTGCCGTCTCAGGGAGACCCAACCGTACCAGTTGTTAATGTTGTTGCTTGCCTTGAGCCTAACATAAAGTTCATCAGATTGAATATGGAGATGACCTTACAATAAAAACATGACTGATTATCCAAGAGGTGGGTAAGCTTGGTCTCCTTCGAATTCTGTATTAAAACCTATGAGTTCACCTCATAGAACCAGATTTGTGTGCAGCCTGTATCTGAGTTTCTGTGTTTCTTCCTTATCATTAGCAGTATAATTAGTTCATTGAGAAGCTTTAATATTCCCTCTAAACCACTTGTCTGTAGCCCTTGTGTATGCTCGCTCATACTTAGCATCAACAGCGCAGTTTTTCACCAAATCACTGATGTTGGAGCAATAGCACATCCTTTCCTAATGTGAAGCTCCGGTTACTGACTGCGAGCCGTAATTGACTGCAGTGGGTCTTTGATGCTCATAAGTATTTAGTCACTCACACTGTGCTCCTTGAATCAATAATCTCTTTTGGTCTGTAACCTAATAGAATTGCTTAGTGGATAAAATTTTGCTGGTGTTTCATCCACTTAGCTTGTTTCACTCTTTTGCTAGATTTGCTCCATCAAGATAACTGCTGAAAATGATCGTGTTCTTGTCATATCCCTCTGACAATGAACATCATCATGTTTTCCCACACATGCTCCAGGACTTGCATCCTTTGAAAAGAACTGGGATGAGTATGTCCTCTGTGTAAAACCAGAGTTAGGTGGAAATCAGCTGCTGGGGCAATGGAAGTAGGGCTGGACATAGGGAAGCTGCTGGGTAAATCTCTGCTCCTGTTGTCTGTGCAAGCATGTAACCTGTGCTGCTGTCAGTCACAGGGCTTGAAGAGACAGGGCAACTTGTCGTGTCTGTGTGTGAGTCAGGGTTATTCTCAGTTAGCAGGTATGTTGTAGCAGAACCCATTGATTGAAAGCATCCACCTTGTGGAGTGGAAGCAGTGGTCATGTGCAAGATACTAAAGGGATAGAGCAGAGGATGTGCAAGATACTAAAACAATAGAGCAGAGATGAGGAAATATGAATCTGGAGGAAACAAGAAAAAGGATAGGGTTTAGGCCTTGTCTCCTTGATCGAAAGGAGCCGAAGGATTCAGTTCTGCTGGTGCGGATGCTGGGTACCTTGCTGCAAGCGTGGGTATTCAGGTGTGAAGAGGTTAAGCTGTCTGTGCTCTTTTGGTTTGCCCTGCCTCTCCCTTCAGAAGAAGATTTGCCTATAAAGTTATTTTTAGATGCCTTGTGAGCAACTTTTGTAGGCAGACAAGCAGCCAGCAGCCCCTGGCGAGCTGCTAAGCCCACCCCTCTCAGCTTGCAGCATGGAATGAGCAGATAATCATGTCCAAATCACAGCCTCCGACAGGCTAATTTGATCACATGTGCTGACATCGGTGAGCTTGTTGAAAGTAACTTGTGGGTTGTTGGTTAAACATGTTTCCTCGCTTGCTTATGAGCTTGTGTCCCCATGTTTGCTGTATAGAGGGGAGATCAAATGCAGGTCTTGTCATTTAGCAGCCGCTGGTGTTTTGATTAGGCTAGATAACACATTTCCTAGCGTTAAAACTGCATTTTGTCAAGATGTGGTTGCTGCTAATAGTATTGCCAATAATGCTGCTGTGTTTTGCTGCAGGGGTGGTGTGGAGGGCGTTTGAGCTGTGATTCAGCGGTATATTCAGGCACATGCTTTGAGGTGCGTGCATCCAGCTAACATGTAATTATATATTTATAAATGTATATATAAAAACCCGTAGGTGCCGGCTGGAATTGAGCTGTAATTTCCCATGATCTGAGTCGGAATTAAGCATGTATTTTTAAGCTACATTTATACTTGAGAGTTTGGCTATTTTAGGGCCTTAGTAACTCCTGCAGTTTTCTTTAGCAAAGGAAAATATTATGTGTCTGATGGTGGGGCTGAGCAGCCTTCAGGACCTGCATACCTTTCTTACTGATGTGATAAAATAAAGATACTTCTTAATAGAAAACACAGCCCAGAGTCACCCATCTGGGTACAATAAATCTGAGACAGGTAGATTCAATCAAAACTATCACTATTTCCTCCTGATAATAGGAAGATTGAGTTGGCTGAGGTTACGGGGTCAAAAATAGGCTCAGTAAAAAGAATCTTGGGGAAAGAGGACCTGAAGAATGTGAGAAATGAGCCTGACCTCCTGCTGTGTGATTTCTTGCCTATGGGCTTGGAAAATCTGACTTTGGGAGAGGTACCAGCATGCAGTGTGCAAAGGTGGTCTGAGGCATCCCAGAGGGGAAAGGGGAGAGCGTTCGGCTTCCTTTGGTTCACAGAACTGCCTTTCGTAGGGTGGGTTTTCCCACTTGAGGGCATGTTAAGCTGTTTTGGGCAGCTGAAGGTTTGAGGACAGCCCTGTGGTGGCCAGAGGAAAGGCAGGGAGGACCTATGAGGTCTTCTCATGTATGGGGGTCTCTGGTTTTGCATCAGGGCTCTTAATGAAGAGCATCATCCACCAAAATGCTTCTCAGTCTCTGTCTTCCCTGTGACATCTGGCTTTGTAGGAGCAGACATCAGGAGAGGGAATCAGCCTCCTTCAGGTGAGCATTTAGTGTTTCATAGGAGAGAATAGACCTTCGCAGCCTGTTCTCATTTTCTCAACACTTACCATGACCAAAAGTGTCTGTAGCTGAATTGGGCAGGCTTGTGATATTTATCCAAGTCTGTATGGCTCTTGGCTTTAAAGACTTGCATACAATCTCAGCTGTGAGGTCATATCTTTGTGATAGTATCTTGTGCTTTTGGGCTAAATAGGAAAAGTAATGGGGAAGTAATAGCTCGAGCTGAAGCAATGAAAAACCCCTTTGCTGATAGGCCAGCAAATAAATATTTGTCTAGGACATAAACTTGGTTCCTTTTTCTCCTGATCGTAATGGAAGCTGCATTCATAGAGGAAATATCCCTTGTGAAAGTGAGCCAGACTTGCTGGGCTCCAGGCATATTCGAGTGCTCTGTCTGCCTGTCATATGGCGAATTAATTCAATGGCAGAATATGGCACCATTGCCTCAAGCAGGCAAGTGCCATTCTGCAGCAAGCATAGTTCATCCTAATAGCTGGCTCGTGAGCAGCGTATCAGAGTGGCAATGAAGTAACATCTTGCATGCAGGAGATGTGGCAGTAGCTCCAGAAATGAGATTGCAAGTTTGGTTCCATCATGAGTTCCCATTTTCCCAACCATCCATCTAAAGTTCATTCGGAAGCAGTCTTTTGACTGCTCCATCCATTCAGATTCAGGCAGCCTGAATTTGTGAGTCTTGGCTAGGTCTGCTTTGACTCCCATTTCTGTTGTGTAGAAGCTGTTTGTGTCTTGTTAGAGAGAGGAAAAAGTCCTGTTAGTAGAAGCATCATCGTTTCTTCATCTGGGCAGATATTGATCAGGTATGGGCCAGTTACCAAGGATCGTGCTTGTCCCATAGGACTGGGATGTGATGGCACTTGGGGTTTGAACATGTATATTGTTTTTGCCAGTTGCTCCATGAGAGAGGTGGAGGTTGGAGGAGGAAAACCCTTCAACACTCTTATGGGATGTATTCGGGCTAATTTCCAGAGCTGTCTGGGACATGGTCAGGTTCATTGCTGCTGTCGCAGCAGAGTGGTTGGTTTGTTTGTGGAACTGCAGTTCTGTTTTGCCATGCCCTCGCTGCAAGATGCACAGTGTGAATGTTGTGGTGGTCCAGGCTCTGGGATGCACCTTGGGACAGAACCTGCTCAGCTCACAGAGTGCCACGAAGCCTTCACTGCATCCTTTGAAGCTGACGTCTTCCAGTGAACCACTGCATGTAGGAAATGGTGAATTCTGATAAAACTGAGATCCATTAGAGTTTTTCTGATCAGATTATTGCCCAGCTCTCTCATGAATCAGGAGTTATTAGAAACTAAGTACATTCACCTTTTTGACTTGGCTTCCAAGTCAGATCTGCAGACAGACACCAAAGTTCCTGTTGGTAGTTCAGATCCTGCCAAATCCTCATGAGAACCAGCTACCGAGATCTCTGTGTTTAAGCACCGACAGATGGAAACGGTATCTGCTGCTTTAGCGTTCTTTAATTGAGATCTCAAAGGCATGACAAGGTCCAATGGCTGGAAACTGAAGCCAGGAAGATTCAAATTGGAAATAAGGTACAAATTTTTACCAGTAAAGAGTAATTAACCTCTGAAACAGTTTACTGGGGTATGGGATGGATTCGCCATGGTTTGATCTCTTCAAATCAAGAATGCGTGTCTTCCTCACAAATCCTCCGTGGCTCAAACAGAACTTAAAGGGCTCGATACAGACTTTTGGGGGTTTCTTTTAATTGCAGTTGCCTGACCTGGATGATGCAGGAGGTCAGCCTGTTGTATCTGAAGAGATAAGAATCTGTGAATCGGAACCCAAACATGATCCCTTGATTCCAAGCTCTGCATTTAAACTTAATCTGGTCCTAAATTCCCCCCCGCCCCCCCCTTCATTCTGAATGTCTGCTCGGGGAAATAGAAGGGATTTTCTAAGGCAGTAATTTGGAGTTTAATGCTCTCAGCCCAGGACGGTCTGTGGGGATTCTAGCTGAAGAGTTGAGCCTTCACTTTGGACTGTACAGAATGGCTCTTTCTCAGCCCAGACCTCAGGTGGTTGTTAAAGCCTCAGTTTTAAGTGGTTATCTTGAGGTGGTCCGAGGTGTTGCTGAGCAGCTGCACCTTTGGGAGCCTGCTATTCACTTCCTGTTTTCCTGTGCTTTCAGGAACACCTTTCTCCCTGGCTTGTAATCATTTGCTTCTCTTTAGAGTTAAATTTATCTCTGTGCCATGCAGCTCTTGAGCTCTCTGGAGTTAAATCTGTGGCACCAGAGAAACGGACTCATGAAGAGCATCGTTGGGAATGGAGCACGGGTTAGGAAGCAGTAAAGCCAGCAGTGCTTCAGGCACCTCCTTTCTGCTGAGGTTACAAGCGTTCTTCCCCCAGTTTCAGGTTTTAATGGCATGTTGTAAGGACCGGTGTCTCAGCCCCAGGGATTGGATGCTGTCGCCAAGAAAAACTGGCAAGACAGAAGGTGGAAGAAGTCCATTAATTGGCTCCAAGTACCAATTCCTCTATAGGGGCTTTTCTTAACAGAGAGAAACTGTTTGGCACTGCAGGAGCAAAGCATACCTGCAGAGCAAATAGCTTTTCTGGGGCTGAAGACATCTACAGACCATGGTAATAATGCAGCAGAAATATCAGAGCTCGATTTGAAGGGACACCTGAGAACGCAAAGGAATTGCTCTTTATTAAAAAGCTCAGACCAGAGCTCTCTTGGTGCATATCGAATACAGATTCCTTCACAAGGTTCCTTTGCTGGAGCAGGGAGGAGGGAGGTGGGTGGAGAATTGGAGGAGACAGGGAGGGAATTTAACCCTTAAGGGCCTTCCCTTGAAAACCTTGCTTTGCAAAGAAGTCATTGCCACAGAAGCATCTCCGCACCCATGGGCATCTTATTTGCTGTGTCTGTAGAGAGCAGCCGACGTGCTTTTGTGTAAGAGCTGTTTCTGCCTCCCCTGCTTCACCATGTTAAAGCAGATCATCCTGTGTATTCTGGGTTGGATGGAGAACATACAGGGAAGATCTGCATGACCTCTCGAGGCTCAGTCATGCAAACCTGAGCAGCCTGATGACTGCTTTGTTTTGTGTCATCTGTTTATTGCAGTGCTCAGAAGTACCATTAGCTCTGGAGGAGCATCTGACAGAAGGTTAACATAGCATGCTGGTTTGCCTCACTAGGACCATGGGTCCTCAGTTTATTTGATAGTACCTTTGTTGGACAAGCCTTTAGGGCTTGGTTAAGCCAGTGTCAATGCAGGAGTGACCGCAGAGCAGCAGTGGTGGGACAAACTGTCCCAGAGAGTTTTCTCCTGACCTCCCTAGCTGGGAGCTGTCTGACTCAACATGTGATGCTGGGGGACACTTACTGCATGCAGATACGCACTTAAGTGTTTTGTGTTGGACCTTTGGACATCTTGGGTCTCTCCAGGACTGACTCCTGGCACTGGTGACTGCCTTTGTTCTCAAAGATGCCTTTGCTGCTTCCCTGCCATCCAACACACTCAATACTGAGATCTTCTTGTCGCTGTGTACGCTGCTGTTTGGGTAGGGGAAATCTGGCATACGTGGTGGTCAGGGAGGCTTTGGAGCATTCACATGCTGTGAAGTGTTTGCTGCCTGGAATGATTGTTTGGCAGTGGCTTTGCTGGCTCTATATGCTGCTGTTCTGAAGCCTTGGGATAGCTCCATGGCATTTGTTCTTGGTCCTTTGTTTTTCTGGAGATGGCTTGGGTGGGCAATGACTTGTGTGTTATCATCCCTAACTTTTGCAGACATAGCTCAAGGTTAGCTGGAAGGTACTGAAGACAACAGTGGTGGTTTTTAACTCTAGAAGGTGCCAAACCTTACCCCAGTGTTCTGCTGCTAGCAATACAGAGGCATTCAGTGCATGCCACAGCCACCACAAGTAGCCTGTCTCGAAGAGCATCTTGTGATGGCACATTCCTCCTTCAGATTTGCTTCTTCTCTGGTGCTGTTCCTGCCAGCTTCTTACCTTCCCCGTGCCATGGAGAGTGGCCAGCTGAGGGAACTCGTGGTCTTCAACCCCATTTGGGGCAACGTGCCACTCTTTTTGTGTAGGTGGGTAATGTCTGTGTCACACACAGGGCTGTCTCCAGAGGGTTGCTGGGGCTTTCTGATCCAGCACCCGCAGAATGGAGCTTGCCAGCAGAAGGTTTCACTTGTGTTGCCTGTTTCAGCGTGTTTGCTGCTTTACTGACCTGAATCTTTGACCTCCTGCATGCAGAAGACAGAACCTTCATTTCCTCCTTTGTCCAAAGTATCTTTATTTTCCTCCAATCCATGCATGGCATCCTTTATCCATGTTGTAGAATTCCTTGCTGCTGACCTACATTCATTACCATTAATGTTTCTTGTCTTCCATGGGGAAAGAACTTCCCATTTATATATTACTTTCTGATTTGGCTCTCACTTGCCCTCCCAGCCAGAGCAGCGTTCAACCAGCACAACCTTCTCTGATCCCATGCAATTGTGGTTCCTCTGCATAGGGAGTAAAACGGTCCTGAACAATTCCCAGTTATCATTCACAGATTCCTGCTCAAATTCCTTCTCCCCATTGTTTTGCTTAGTAATTATTTTCAGCTTTGTTAAGCTGGCATTTTAAATCATCAAGTAGATAACATTACTCGTTTGGACTTTATTCTGTTTGCACATAACAAATGTAATCAAATCAGGCTCTTGTACCTAAGCTGCTACTATATTTTTACATCCTGTCATCAGTTCCCCTTGATCTGTAAAAATGAAGCCTAATATAGAATTGCTTCTCTGTTAGATGAGATTGTTTTTATGTCTGGATATTTTCAAGGATAATTTTAGGGATTCCAAGCACATTTTTTACTGTTTGCAGCACCAGGCTCCAACATATGGCTTTCCAAATGAAATCCCCACAGAAATGCAGCTCTCTTTCTTGAGTGATGTAATTATCTTTACAATAGATCAGCCCTACACAAAAATGATAGTGCTGTTGGTAATATTGGACAGAGTTTTGAAGAGTCCAGTCATATTTCTGCTTCTTACAGGGAAAAGGGAGAACTGTGCAATCGCATCCTTTATAAACCAGCTTTTCTATTGTAAGAATATTGTATAGGAGCTCTTAGTTAGAGATAAGAAATACCAGCAAGTTACAACAATGTGGGAGAAGTTTTGTGCCATTATTTTTTAAGGGCTAAACAAGGCAGCTCATAGAAACCCAGATTTTTTTCTGCCTGACATTAATCCTAGACAAAATAATGGAATTGCTGATAGGGCATGTAATTAGTAAAGAATTAAAGGGATTAATGTAAGTTGTGTCAATCAACACAGGCTTATAGAGTATGGTTCTTGCTAATTAGATTTTTGAGGAATATGACAAGTTGTGTTGATAAATGTAATAGTACTGATGTGATGAACTTGTGGAAAGGCCTGAGGATCCCGGTCCCATCTCATGGCTGACGCTGCTTTGGGGAGCAGGTTGGATTAGGTGAGCCCCTGAAGCCCTTTCCAACCTGGAACACCTTGTGGTCCTGTGGAAGTTTTGCCTTTGGTTCTGAATAACTTCTTGTACAAGACTGGGATGATAGAAACCAATTAGGTGCCTCTGAAATGGATAAGGAACTGCTGTAGTCTTCACTTTTAAATGGGCATTCATCAGTCAGTAGATATGCTTCTAACGGAGTCCTGTGGTTATCATGGATCTATCTTTGTGATGAGGTCAATATCTGAAGAAGAGATAGCTGGAATAAGAGACAGGTCACCAGTGCAGAATGATTTAGATCCTATTAGGAACATGGATGAAAACAAGCAACGTGTTTTAATAGGACCCATATAGAGCTGGCCTGTATTCTGGGAACTGAAAAAGATGTGTGAAGCTGTGGGGCCGTCAGCCAGCTACAGACCCCTACATGGGAGAGTGGCGAAGAGGGGAAGTGTTGTCTTTAGGAGGAGGAAGGTGCTCCTCCTGCAGTTTCCAGTTGTACTTTGGTAACAAGGAAGATGCTGATAGCAACAATTGGAGGGAAATGAGAAAAAGGTGTTGAGGATTGTTAAGGATGGGAAAGTACGTCTACCCACGGAGCCTGAAGGAGATGCTTTGCATCCTCTTAACAAAGGAAGGTGATGGGGAAAGAAACACAAATACACTAAAAATGTTGACTTTGGTCCAGCAAACAAACATGTAGTAAAATCCAATCGAGAGATACCAAAGGTAGGTGAACTCAGCCTAGACATAAACCACATTTTTAGCAGCGAGAGCAGTTAATCTCTCACAACAGCACACCAAGGAACACGAAGCTTTCTGTTTCATTGGAAATTTTTACATGTTTTTCTTTTCCTAAAATATCTGCTCCAGTTTTAGAAGGAATCAGTTCTGGGAAGTCCTTATGGTTTGGGTTATTCAGAGGGTCAGAAGTGAAAATCACAGCAGTCTCGTCTGGTTTTACCATCAATTAATCCAACAGCCACTGGCACTATGTATGCTACCAGCTCAGCTGCCTGTGTGTCGCAGTATAACACACAAAGTGGTTTCACAGGAACAAGCTGGTCTAGAAGTGACTTGGGAGTTTTATTTGTTTCTTACCAGCTTAGATGAGATTCTCCGGAAGAGCCAATGAACCAGGGACTGAATTTTCTGAAAACCTTGTTATTTATTAAAGTGTTCCAGGCGCAGATGAATTCACGTAGCTCCATATTGATCCCTTCACCGGCTCAGAGACGAGAAGCGCATCCATGCAGACCAGTGACTGTCATCACTGCATCTCCTGGGAGCCTGTTTTAGGGGAAGTCTCTGGACCATTTGTACAACCACTTAACTCAGTTTGGAACCACATGGAAGTAAATCAACACAAATCCCATAATGTGGACATTTCAAATCAAGTTACATGTCACTTGAGGGTTTATCCTTTGGTAATCCAGCTCATTGCTGCAGTGTGCTGGGAGCAGTGGGGACTCCCGTGGGTCACCTACTGGGCAGTTAATGTCATCCTGAGCACTGTAGGTCTGTCCTCTGTCACCCCACGCTGTCACCAGGACTTACTGATGCTTTCCATTGACTAAGGAGACACCTGAGACTAGCGGGTAAGGTCAGGAGAGATGGAGCCCTGATGAGACATGTGCTGAGCCAGCCTGTCTGCATTGGTAACACCTATCCTAATGGACCAGCATTCCTCTTCCCTTTCCACCCAATGTGGCTGTTAATTCATGCCTTGATCTGGCTCTGGAAGTCCCCAAATGTTTTTAGACTTGGGAATATTTCCAGGAATTCACCTAGACACTTGGAAACAGTGAGGAAAAAGAACAGGAGCACGTGAATGAATGTGATGAACGGGTCATGGTTATTCCCAGAGCCTTCTCTTAAATACAATTAGTTCATTACAACACATCCGTGTTACAGAACTTCTATAAACAAATGTTAACGCCTGTCTGCTTGGACTCTTTAAAGTCCAGATCTTGGAGAAGAAAAAGGACTTGGAATGGAGAGAAACAGCAATTAGAGTTAAATGGCAAAATGGAGCGTTAATGTGTACAGCAAAACTCCTTTGAGTGGAAAATGTTTTTTCTGTTAACTTTTGTAAGAAAACAGTTTTCCGTACTTGTCAGGCTTGACAGTTGAAGTTAATGGTGTTAAAAAACAGAGTCCTGAAAAATGTTCCCTTCAGTGTAAAAGATTTATTCAATGAGAGTTTGCTTGAGAAGTTATTTTGGCTAACCGTGCTGGCTTTTGCCTAGCGCTTGGAACAAAGATCCTTGCTGTGTTACCAGGATGGGGACAGCCCCAAATTCATGGTTTCCCAATTAAGATGACATGACCTATTTTCTTGTATTGTTGGCCTGCTGTTGACCCCTTTTTACAAAGAATGCCACCCTTTAAATGTCTTTTTCTCCCCCTGTTCTGGAAAAACACATAGAGCAAACGCTGATCTCGCTTCTGGAGTGAAGCTTGGTACGTGCTGGGATGCTCAGACGCAGGATTTGTGAGTTAATGCAGACTGAAAAGTGTGTTGAATTGTTTCTAGCTATTACATGCTATTTAGCAAGGTAGTTAGGGAGTGAAATTTCCCATGTCATATTTGTATGGACAAAAAAAGGCTGCCCAGGAGCAGAGCTGGCTCTCACTTTGCTGCAGTGAAGGTGGTGACTTTTAAAGGACCTGAGATACAGCAGGGACATGGCTGGGCGCTGTGGGGCTCTTCACTGGCTGAACTGGCTGCCTGGTAACATTTTGGGGAAGGAAGGGATTTTTCATAGTCGCCCACCTAAACTACAATCACAAAGTTGCTTGAACTGACAACCTGTTTGCTCCTTACGTACCTCAGTACTCTTACAAGCCTAATCCAAAGCGTAGCAGTTGAGGGCAGTTTCACTCTTATCATCAGAGGGGTTTGTATCGGAAGCATTCACTGGATTTTCATCTGCTTATGACGGAGATAAAGCAGGTATCACTTCACTGTCTGGTTTCCTGGAATTAGGCTGTGGGGCCATATGTGCGTTTTGTTCTGGCTGTGGCCCATGTTCTCCTAAAGCAAAGGCTCGTGAATGGTCTCTTGAAATCCGTCTGCCCATCGCCCCCTCTTCCACCCTCCTGATTTAGTGCTGTTTTATAATCTAGACCTCTCACAATCTCTGGATTGTACCTATCAAAAACCCTTGTAAATACAGAGTAAGTGTGGATTGGCAAAGCTCCACTGGCCTCCATGAGAAGCTGGTTGGCACCGTTTGGGAATCTAACATGGTACTTAGAATAAATCCATCAAGACTTACTCCAGAGAAGCAGAGATTAACATCAATAGCATTAAAGCTCTGGTTTGGAGCCCACCCATGTCAGGGATTATGTTTTCCTGAACTATTATTGAGTAAGACTTCATTGAATGTCTTTTTCAGAAGAAAGCCAAAAACATTCTGAGGCCTTCCATTCTCTCTAAGCACACATATGTACAGGTGCTGTATTTAGTACACAGCTCTGGAATTGCTGCTCCTTCCAGCCCTCCCATTTGTTTTATCCTGTTCGGATCCTAAAGATCCAGAAACTGAGAGTCTTGTTCTGGTTACTGGTTGACTGGTGGCCAAGTGTCCTCCTTGCTGCAGTGTGGTCCTTGCTGCTCCATGTGCAGTTAGAGGATGCTGCTAGACCCCCAGATGCTGTCTTTCCCAGTCCTTTTCTCACCTATCCTGTGGCTATTGCTGTGTCCTCCAGCTGCCGGGGTGCTAGCACAGATGTGGTTACAGGTTGTTCTTCAGGAAAGGATGCAAGAAGAAAACGGATCATGGGGCCTTCCATGTTGCAATGTGTGCTTTACTTAAACATTTCCCAGTGATGGTTTTAGTCCTCCGGTAAACCAAACCCTGAAAGATACCTCTGTGACCCCAGTGACATAGGAACTGAAGAGAAGTGATATCTGGAAGCTTTAGGAAGTACAGGGTTTAGGCACAGGCATTTGCCTCTGTAGTGAAAGGTTTGTAAAGCAGAGTTACAGCCTTTCACCCTCCTGCAGCTACACCTCTTTGGAGGCACTGTAAAGATGTTGCTTGAGTGGGTTGGATGGGGCTTGGAGCGACGGGCTGTAGTGGAAGGTGTCCCTGCTCACAGCGGGGGGTTGTAACTGGATGAGCTTTAAAGTCCCTTCCAACCCAAACTATTCTGTGATATCATTCAATGATTCTGGGATCAGCAGCAGATTAGACCTAAGGAAGAATGTGGATTATGTCCCTTTCTTCACATCTGTCCAGGAGAGGCTTTGTTAATGTTACAGCTGAGTCAGATTTCCCTGACCTGGGAGATGGATGTGTTTTTCCTGAAGAAGATTCTGCATTCCTCACATTGTGAGTTCTGAGGAGCCTCATTTACCAGTGTGAGGGGCTGGGGAGAGCAAGGAGGTGGCAAGATCCACCTGGATAAAGTCATTACATTGCTACTTTGGTGGATGCTTCTTGAACAGTGGTGGAAGATTATCAGATGGAGGAGGATTTGAGCAAAAATATTCTTAACATGGTTCCCAGAATGGTTCCTAAATCCAGCTTTAGGTCCTGTATTAAAAGAAGCCTCATTTCTATTGGCACTTAAAAACTGCATCTTCGAATTGGAAATGCTTCTGATGCAGAGTTCCTGAATGCCCAGAGGTGGAGTCAGAGCCTAACTTTGTGCTGTTATAATTCAAACCCAGGCACCAGATGATCGTTGTCTTCAAACTACTTTGCCCATGACTGTTTTCATTGGAATGAAGGCTTTCTAGCAAGATTGATTTCAGGTTCCCCTCCTCCTTCTCCTGTGTGCCAGTAGCCCTTAGAACAAATCAAAATAGCCCCAAAATGAAATAACTTCCTTGCCCATACAGAGCTTTGCGTTGAGTTCAATTTACAAGTATGGAGTTGACTGATGGTTATTGTGCCTGACTGGGTGCAGAGCCATCTGCCTCGCGTTAGGCTTCCACGTGCTGCCTCTTTAGCCAGACTTCAGATGGTCGTTCTTGGCAGGAGGAGCCCAGGTTCTCAGTTACATGGTAGTAACAAATGGATTTTTAAATGGAAGGAAATTATATTGTTATCTATTTAGAAGCAGCGCTGCAGTGCCCTGTGTGGAAAGGGGAAAGATGCCCAATGTGTTTAACTTTATTACTATTATAACCCATCATCTTCTGTTGAAAGTAGAGGTGGCTTTCAAACGAGTCCAAACTGCAGGGAATTAGGGTTTTTTTTAAACCAGAAATATGTTTGCTTTTAATGACATTTTCATCTATAAAAGCTAAAAATAACATACCTCATTAAGTTCAAAGCACTCGGGACACAGTTTGCTCTTTCTGGCCGAAAAGTTGAGATTTTCCCCAGAGAGGATCACATTTTCTGTTGGGTTTGGTGGTTTCTGTGCCTGCCTGATGCTGTGGAAAATACAGGGGAGCCGTGAAGCACCATTCCCAAACCTGGGGCCGTGGAGGAGCTCAATTCTCATTCCTGAATGGAGAGAACCTGTGGCTGTTTCCTCTGTTTTAGGAGGACAGCAAATGTTGCTAACACAGCAGGTATGAGTGATGGAGCCAGTCATGCTGGTGTGCACCTGGGCTTTTCCAGCCTTTGGTTTCATGAGAAGATGTTTCTAGTTGCAGACCTTGCGGCACCTCACTGTACAATACTGCCGTTTGGTCCTCAGCATGGGCAAGAAGTGTCATTTTCTTCTATAGATGGTCTCATCTAGATTGTTCCTACAGTTGTATCTAGATAGGGAAAGAGATACTGTGCCAGCCTGGCATCTTATAGCTTAGTAAACGGTGCTGCTTAATAAACAGTGTCAGATGTGTGTGGTGCAGAGAAGTCAGGATGTGAGTTTGGGGCTGGCCTGGATGCAGCCCAGGAGTGGTATGGAAGACGGGATGCTGGAGTGCAAAGCTGAAGCCCTGGAGAACAGATGATTGATGGAGGCGATATGGTTCCTACTGAGAGCAGCAAAGGCTGAGCTGACAGCCTGCAAAAGGGGCTCTGGTTGCAGAGTGAGGTTAGTGGGGCTCCAGTAAGTGTGGAGATAGGAGGAGGTGAGGTTTTGTCTTCACAGTGGATGAAGAGGTCAATAGCAAGGGAAGTGCTGAGCCACACTGACCTGCTGCCACCTCCTGCCTGGAGAAAGGCTGGAAGCTTAGGGAAAGCAGTGACATGAGAATGGGAAAGCTTGGCATCACTTGTGTAATGTTTCCAAACAGGAGGAGGGACCTGTTGTGCTTTGTGCTGTGCTTACAGGTAACGAAGAGACATCACCTGTCCTGAAAAGTTCACAGGCTAAATATGCCTTACATCCTTAAATGCTCTGTAAGTGTTCTGTAGTGGCTGCAGCCAGGCCAGCGTGTGTTACACGTGGGATCCAAGCTGATGCGGGGCAGCTTTGGTCTGGAGCTGATGCGTAACGGTGGCACAGGTTAGTATGCTTGTAGTAGCCCTGATACACAATCTTCAGTTTATATCCTCACCTTGGTTTCTACCCAAAGTTGGTAGAAACCTCTGGGCTCAGACTGAACCAGCTCAGATTCGCTCTCATTTACTGAGACGGATTTGAGTCACATCCATTTTCTAGTCCTTTACTGATTGCTTTAAGGCGGTCAGAGACGCAGTTCAGTGCAGGTTATTACCTGTCGTCTAGAGAGCAGTAAATAGGAGCCTGTGGTATTGACCACAGGTGAAATATCAGCCCTTATTGCAGCAACTGGATGTGTTTTTCGAATGTTAAGATGTATTTTAAGTAATTTAAAGTCTAGTTATTGCAGCAGGGTTATCTTGCTCCACTATTTGCAGTGTGAATTCCTGCCTTGATGAGAGTCACAGTGCTGCTCCAGAGCACTGAGTTTTTTACACACTGATCTGTTTTAGGCTGCACATGGTGACTAGACAGAGGAATATACAAAAAGAAGCATCAGGAGCGATGTGAGAGGGGCATCTGCCACGTAACAGATAGTTGCTGATCCCATTGCAAGTGCATAATTAGGCACTTGTTTGCCTGGGGAGCCCCATGGCCCTTTCCTGATTTTCTGAAAGGTTGCATATGGATTTGCAGTGTTTTTGCAGCTGATCCCTCTGAAATCCCATCAGGTTAAGGAAAGAAAAGCCATGTTTGTTGGATTATGGTTTCCAGATCCTCAACTTCTGGAGCGGGCAGGGAGGGGAATGGGGCAGGAATCACGACTTGAGCAATTAATCTCACTGTAGCTTGGATAACCCTTGTCACAGGCTGACAGTGATTTATGAACTAGGCTTTAGTATTTTTCTTCGCTGTCTTGTGCAAGAGCAAAGTTGGATCTGCCCCAATGTAAAGCGACTTAATTCAATGGGAGATGACTGTCTATCAGCCTTGTTGCTTTCCATCGTTGTTGGGAGACATGAGAAATGATGCTGATCCTCTGTCCTTCCTGCAATGGGGATGTGTGTTTAGAGGTATGTGGCAAGGCCTGGGGCTGTCCTCACCACTGACTGCCCGTGAGCAAGCAAATGACTTGAAGTTCATAGAATCATAGAGTGGTTTGGGTTGGAAAGGACCTGAAGGTCATCCAGTTCCAATGCCCTACCATGAACAGAGATGCCTCGCACTAGACCATGTCATCCAAGGCTCTGCACTTCTGGCCCATAGTTCGTGTTATCTTCAGGCGTCAGGCTGCTGGTCAGCCAAGTAAGAGGCCCTAGAAGCTTGTGGTGGTGGTGGTGGTGATACCCATCAGTAGCACAGAGAGGAGCTGCCAGAGCTCTCAGAAATACCATGTGGACTTTTTGGCTTCCTTGTGCCATAGAGTGGGTTGATTGGGTAAGTCAGGCCTCCTTTACATGTAATTTGCATGCATACAGCCATTTGAGTGAGGAAAAAGCCTCAAATTTCCTTTTTCACCCCTTTCAGAGATAATTTTGCTCAGTTGTTCAGTTTGAAAGTAAGTGGACAAGAACATGTTCGTGGTGCTGAGGGTTCAAGACTTGATGTGAGACTGAGAAATAGAGCTGGGTCTCATTCTTCATCCACCTCTAAACTCAGGTACTGTTAGAGCCTTGTCCACTTCAGACCATCTCAGCTGCTGGTGGGACAGTGTCTGGTCTAATTTCACCTCCCTCAGCCATTTGGAGATTCCACATCGCTGCAGTTTCCTGCTACAACGCAGGCAGCCTCTTTGCCTCTAATCTCCTCCATTCCCTGAAGCTGCCCTTGTCTCCATCTTTCATCCAAGTCCAGACAGAGGCTTCCACAAGGTCTTAAGCAGCTTTGTGAACATATCCCCAGATGATTTTCATTTCCGCTTGCCTCTGCCCTTCTCCAGTCCAACTAGGAGCTGAGGTTTCCAAGTGCCTTGAGGAAAGGCTATTCTTGTGGGTTTCCTGCAGGCTTCAGGAGAAGACACACGCAGTATTTCCTGAGGGCCTGGCTTTGTGGGATTTCTCAGTCTTGCTTTCCAGATCTTGCAGCTTTAGGCAAGTTATCAACAGGCAGATGCTGAGCTGACTTAGGGAACTTCCTGAAGGTTTCCTGGCACTAATAATATATTTGGGCATCAAATTTAGGTTGCTTTGTGGGTGAAACCCTCATTGTCTCTGCTCTGGTACAAGGCGATGTCTTGACGAAGCAAAAGGGCATGTGTCATTCAGAGGCACAGTTAAGTCAGTCCTGGTCACATTCGGAAGTCCTCACCACAGCTACGCCTGTTGTAACTTTCCTACCAAATATTTCCTTTGATTCAAAGAAAAAGAAAAGGTTTTTATAAAGCATTTTATTTAAATACAAATTTCTGTGGAATGTATCTGCCGTTTCCAAGAGCGTCCCTGCTTTATCAGTAACTCGGGGCCAGAACGTCATGGCTGAACAAAGCTATTTACGTCTGAAAGCTTTTCAGTTGGAAATGTGTATGTTTTGGACTTGAAAATCCTTTTTTATGGCTTTCATTTTTATGGGAGCCCTGGAAAATTTCTGCTTTGGGGAAGGGCTTTTCTCACTAGTAAGCTTTTTATTCGCGGGAGCCAAGTACTCTTTCCTCAGACATACCTACATCTTTCTTTTTGTCATATCTTTTTCTTCCTTCTTGCTGCTCAGACCATTTCCCTTGACTTGCTTAACTCTACTTGAAAACCATTCTATGGGAGATGGGGCTTTGCGTTACAGGCTTTGTCACCTGTTTTGGACCAGCTAAGCAACCATCCTGGAGAGTGCTCTGCACTGATTGCAGCCACAGAATTGCAAGGTTTGCAGTGGAAGCTATTGAAAAGGTTGTTTCGGTTATTTTCAGGCCTGAGATGTATACCAGGGCTTTATCCATCTGAGCCTGGCCTCTGCTGAATGACAAAGTGCTATGGGCAGGGCAGTCCTGGATGATTTTAATCTATGACAAAATGAGAGACCAAATGCTGAGTGAATTTAATCATCTGGCAAATGCAATGATTAACCTTAAATATTCTGTATGCGGTCCCAGGGTGGAATTTCTGCACAAAATAAGGCTTCAGCCATGGGCATTCATTTGCTGGTGCCTGTGACCTTGCTGTGCGCAGCTAGATGGGAAGTTCTGGTTATGTGTAAAGCTGTACGTAATGACATGAGTTGTTAAACAGCTGCATAACTGGTCAGGCATAGGCAGGTGCTTTCAGCCTGAAGTGTGGCTTTCCCTTCCCTGGAGAGCCACAGTGGGCTGGGGACATGTGTGGCTTTCCAGTTTAGCTTCCAACCCAGAGAAGGGAGTGAACCTGAATTTCCAGGTGACTTCAGTAGCCTCACACAGTCTCACATCCCAGCCTGAGCTGGGTGAGGTGGCAGGTTTCTGCTTGCACTGGAAGGTGGGGCTGGATCAGACCCATCCTCCTCTATATGGCATTGCAGCGTGAGGGCAGGGAGATGCAGCACATCCTGGCTCTCCTGTATTTTGTCACCTATTGCCAGAGGTTTGGGTCCATGGACAGCCAGCTGTCCCAGCAGAAGGGTTCAGTTGAATTAGACTGTTCCACATGGAAAAGGGTTTGATCTGAGGAGCTGGCCATGGGGTTTGGTGGGTGACAGTTCCTGGCTTGGATCTCTTTGCCGTCATTGCATTCAAGCTGTACACACCAGGTCCAATGCAAGCGGGAAGATGCAGCCTGATATTTCTCCCAAACATGCTATTTGGATGTCTTTGACAAAACAGATCCTCCTCTCTTGAGTACCGAGGTCATCTAGCAGTGATTCTAGCAAAGGAGGTGGGTTTGTGGGAGCTGCTGTGTGCAACTTTAAGGATTACACAAACAGAAGTTGGCACCAAATGTGGCAGGAAAAATGCTATGGGATTAACTGCTGAGGTGGTGTGGCTATTTTCTTACCCTTGAATGCCTGTTGTTTTGAGCTTAATCATGGCATTCTAATATGGATTTTATGTGAAGGAAATAAATCGTGTTTAGGCATCTCACAGCTTAAAGTTCAGTATGGGAAAGGTATTTCTTCTAAGCAGTTGTTTAACTGCTTAATAATAACAGCATTAAAAGTTCATAACATTTTATCTTTAATAGCAAGACATTTACCTTTTCCCTGCAATGCACTGGTGAGTTTGTACATTACATACTTGAGTGCAGCGCTGATGATGTTAGACAACGCTAGCCTGGCTTGAACCAAATTACACACTTCTCCAGAAGCCTTCAACGAGTTTTCTCTGTGGGGGGGCAGCAAACAATAAAGGAAGAGAAGGCAGAACAAATAGAAGACATTGGAAGTAATGCACAGTGTGCAGGTGTGTGTGAAATAACGTATATTCAAGCTCTAGCAGTGGCGCTGGGCAGAGAGTCCCTCCATAGCCTGTCCTTTGAGTGCTCAGCAGACACCCATCAGAGAATGCTGGTGCTCAGTGTTCAGCAGACAATGCAGGGAAAGCCTGACAAATGTGATTTGTTGGAGCAGAAACTGCAGAAAGTCTGGGCCATGAGAAATATAAACCTACTACCCATTATTTATGGTGTGCTGGGATTTCCTGATGGGGTATTTGAGGAGTGCTGTGCGAGCTGGCTTGGTTAAAGCCCTTCCTGGAGCACTGTCGATGAGCTCCTCTAAATCCTGGCAAGGAGGAAAAGAACCTGAAGTCACTGATGCAGCAGCTGAAGTTAGACTTGCATCTACAGGTTTGGGATGCTATCCTGATCTGGGGCTGGGGAATGAAAGGCTACTGGTGCAAGAGCCTGTTGAGCTGTAGGGCTTGCAGTGGGACAGCAAGGTGGGAATGGGTTTATGCAGAAGATAAACGTATTGTATAAATCCCACAGAAAGGTTAAATATGCTCCTAAATCTGTGTTCTTCATAATGACTGTGGAAGCCTGGCTGCAGTTTAATGCCTTTTGTTCATGGCTGGCCTTGAAAGCCCCACCGCCTTTAAGGATGAAAGCAGTGTGATGCACTGGGTTCTTCCCGCTTGATACTATCAGGCAGCTTTTACACCTTCTCCCTGAGAAGCAGCAGTTGCTGCCTCTACATGACAGGAGAAAAGTATGTTTTAAAGAGTAATATTAATAATAATAGCAACATTAAAGTGTGGGGAAGGATTACAAAGGTAATTCCGAGATCTTGCTCAGTAATGCAGGCTATTAACAAAAGATAATCACCTTTAAGTCAGTCACCTTTAGCCCTGGAGTAAAACGGAGGCACAATTATTCAGTGCAGTACAGAAGTAATTTAAATAGAGATGGATGAACCAGTTCTTGCTTGGGAAACCAGCCAGGGACATGTCCTAAAGGAACACAATGAGAAAAGGAGCAGCAATCAGTTAATTCCTGGTGTCCTTCTCTCCATTTTTCCATTGGAGCCGAAGTCATTCTCCCTATGGTGTGTAAAAAGGGAAAGGGGAAACAATAGGAGAAGAATGTTGAACTGCAGTTCTTCATGTTCCTTTTAGGAGTAGCATTTGGAGGCTCTTTTCTCCAGACTACCATAAAATGTCTAGATCCAGGCTCTGTGTCACAGGGTTTTGCCATCAGAAATCACACAGCCGTGTGGCTTCATTTCTGGCACTTTTGGGTCCGTGGCTGAGGAACAGCCTCAAGTATGAGGTGGGATGAGCTTGGCATGGAAAAGGTACTGAAAGAGGACTCAGGAGCCAAGGAAATTGTTAGCAGCATGACCAAAAAGACATGACCACAGGGTTTATGTGCATAGGAAACCTTTGTGTGCTGGAAACAGGAGTCTCTTTGCCTCCACTGCTGCCCTTCCACTTGTGATCTTTGCCACCACTATGATCCCTTCCCTTGTGCCCACATCCTGCCTTCTTCCCAGGTTGCTTATTAGTTTTTGTAGGGTTGCTTCTGAATGTTACCTTGCTAGTTTGATTGTTTAACAAGCAGGGTCACTGGGGTTTTATGCTGGGCAGAAGGAGCGTGTGGCCTATGGAAGCAGTCATGAGATTGCAAAGGTGACTTTGGAAGGTCTTTCAAGCAGCAAAGCCGAGCAGTTGGGGCCTTTGAAATGCCTGAGGCAGGGCTGTAGCCACATGCGAGTCATTGGGATAAGCTGACGCTGATTTATCATCTGAGCTTGCATTCAACATGCTCTGATTTTCCTTCCCACAGAAAAGCAGCACCGGAGCTGAGCATCCAAACCCCATCGTTGTCTTTGCACTGCCTTCCTGAGCAGTGCAGGGATGACAGGCAGGCAGTGAGATGAAGAAAGAGACAGCCTTGCAGCACGTGGCTCAGCCTGACCCTTGCTCTGGAGCAGCTGAGGATGTCCAGGGTTGATCAGCAGGTATGAGGAATGACAAACAGCATCAACTTCTTGGAAACAAACCCTGGAGCTGCTGGGAGGCATCATCAGTGACTGCTGTCCATCGAGTGGAGGGAGGAGAAGTGCCAGTCCAGCCCTGTGTAGAGTGGAATACATTCCATGTTTCTGTTTTATGTCCTGTCTGTGAAAGCAAGGGGCCTCGTGTGCTCATTCCTGTGCTGTTCCCGTGTGGCTCCATCTGGATTGCTGCCTGCTCTGGCTTTATAAACAACATGGTAGGAGCTCAGTGCGTGGTTATGCTCAGCTATTACTGCAGCGTTAGCTCTGGTTACTTGTTTTCCATCACATGGATCACATGCGGGCTCCTTCCCAAGGGCTCCTGAGCTGCTTGCCTGCCTGGGTCTAACCTGGTGATGGAGCAGCCTCAAAAGCCTGTTTTTAGTCTTGCTGCTGCATGCAACTCTCCGTGTCCTGGAGTATGGTATGGTATTGTGTGGTATGGTTATGGTAGGGTATGGTTATGGTATGGTGTATGGTATGGCAGCAGTGCTGCTGAGGGAGTCTTTCAGAAGACTTTGAAGAACATGGGAGAGCCCATGAATGTCCACCAAGGGACAACTTGTGTTGTAGAAGCTGGCAGAGAAACCACCTCACTCTGCAGCAGTAAGTGGAGAGTGGGAAGAGGCAGGGAATTGGCTTTGGCTTTTCCAACTGGAGACCTCGAAAGCAGTGCTGTCAGTTTGGGGTTTGTCTGTAAGCTTGGAGGCAGTGTCTCTGGTGAGACACAGGGTAAGGCTCTGAGCAGGGAGAGGGGTGGGCTCTATCCCTGCCCATTGCACAGCTCAGTATATCAGAGCAGGGCTGCACTGAGCCAGGATTCCAGCTCTGTCTGGAAGTTCTCTGCGCATCCATCAGCACCTGTACCACTGAGGAGTCTGAACCTTGGGCTTCCACCCACTGGGGTAAACACTGAAGACCCCAACCCAGGGTGACAATAACCAGAGCAGAAACCTTTCCATCCCATTGCAGGGCAGACCCGGTTTAGACATTTCAACCCAGGATTTCTCTGCAAGGTTATAAGGGGCCAATGCCTGCTCATGGCCCTTCACTTGGCCCTGTAAAGCGCTGCACACACACTTGGTCTCATCCACCCCTATTTCAGGCTCATGTTCAAGATGAGAATACCTCGAAAGGCACACAGATTAGCAGTGTAAAACTGGTGTAAATTGATAGTGCATTTATCGGACTTGGATGTTAAACCCTTGGTGTGCTGTACTAGGGGCAAGCTCTGAGCTTATCACACCACGTGCTGTAGGGTTTTCTGAATGCCCTTGGCCTCCAGCACTGGTCAGATGGGTGCTGCATCCTGGAGATGTGGTTCACAACCTGCTGCCTTCTTGCTGCAGTGGTGTGTTGCAGTAAGGGTGGAATAGATGGCATTGAGTTTGTATTGGGCATTGTGTTGGACCATTTGCTGTTCCCTGGCAATTAACCATGGGTGGATGTTGTCAACTTGTCTTGTTGTGTGAAAATGAGAGGCACAGAAGTCTGGGCAGAGCTTTGTGGGTGCTTGGGGACTGTTTAGGGACCGCATCCCAGTTGAGATCAGCGTGGGTTTGGGGAGAAAAGGAAGGGGAAGCAGCTGAAAATCAAATCCTTCTTGTGTTTTGTTCATCTGAAGCCCTAAGCAATTTGTGAGTTCACTTTCAGTATCTGTCTGGGAAAGCAGACCTTTTTTCCATAGAAATTGCTCTCAGGCTCTTGATCAGCTTGAATAAGCACATTGCCTTCCCTTGTCAGATAGGCCCACTTCAGCTGTAAATCTGATGCTGAGAAATTAGATTTCTCTACTGCTTCTGAGCTGTCATCAGAAGAGTGAGACGATGGTGATCCATCGGGAGAGCCGAGCGTGGCATCGCTGTTAGGTGTCTGCTTATGCAGTGCTGGGCAGGGTTTTCTTAGCTCGCCAGAAAGAGAGGTTTGCCCTTCAAACTCTCACTTGATTTGTGGTGGATGAGCTGAAAGGGAGGTGAACTGAACCTGGGAACTGTTGAGCTCTGCTGTATTCAGCTAAACCAAAGGAGACGACCTCATAGTGTGTATAACTGATGTTCTAGTGGAGGAAAATGCTTTCCTTGGAAGAGATGGGGTGGTGTCTCCTCTGCGCAAGGTGCAAACACCTTGGTACAAACATGTCCCAGCCATTGACTGACCCTTTGTCTCTAGGAGCCAGAACTGGTTGTAAGGCTACTACGGGATGGCTCCGCATCCATTATTTACTATGACAGATCAAGCACCACCAACTGCTAGTAGCCAAAACACCATGAGTCAGGACTTCAATTCAAGGGACAGCTTAGAAGAAGTAGTGGAAGAAACCCCAAACATTAATACTGAGCTCTTTGTTCTGCTGTTGATAGCATTTACTATTCATGTGTCCGAGCTTTCCTCTGCAGCCGTAAAATTTAGAAGAGCATTTAAAGAAATTAAAGCAGAGATTTTCTTAAAAATCGCATGTTTCCAGACACAGGGGACTTGAGAGTAAAGCTCCAGATATAATCCTGAGATTTGGCAGTGCTCTTTGTATCATATTAAGTGATGGTCTACAGCACTCGTTAATTGCTGCAGGCTGAAAACCAGTTCTGGCTCCTGACAGAGGTCTTCTGCTCATTCTCAGCATATACGTTTCTCCAGTTCTTCTGGGTAAGGGGGAAATGCCACTTTGTTTTTGAGGTGCAAAATTGCACAGTGAATTTAACCTGTATTTGGCTTGCAGAGTGTTTTTAACTGTTTCATTCAAAAGGAAATGAGTATTCAACTAAAATCATCTCCAGCTCTGGGTAATCGTGCAGGTAGTTTGGGCTTTATAAGCCTCCATGTCTAATCCAAAATCTATTGAAGCCCAGCAGAAGAGAGTGGGTGGTAGTCAGTGATTTGGACTTTACTGATGGACTCATACAGGATCAGTCCACATTTCTCCTCCCAGTCCTCTGCCTTTGTGCAGGTACCTGGTGAGGCCGTGTTAGCTGGTAGGTACAGCACTAGTCTGAAAACAGCTCTCTTTTTAATGTTCATTGAAACTGGTGTGTGTCTGCACCCTAGCTCAGGCACTCCTCTGCAGTGCTGTTCCTTCTTTCACCCTGTGAATTGGCTGCTTAGACACAAAAGCATGTGGGACATCACCTCTCTGTTCCAGATCTGGCACTGGGGACCCCGCTCCAATCTGAGGCAAGGTTTATCATTAGACTGGGCTTCCCTAAGCTCTGTTAGAATGGATTTGTAGCAGCTGAATATGTTGTCCTTGGCCACAGGAGAGACAACCTGTAGATGCCATGGGTGATACTGTCCCGTGGCTCACTGCAGATGTGGTGGAGGGGGACAGGACATTGCCTCCTGGATGAGAAAGGTGTTGTGCTGCAAAGCTGTCAAACACAATTGTTAGGGTACAGAAAGGGGGAGCTGCCTCTCGTCCTTGTCCAGCCAGCTCTCAGCCAAATCCCTGCTTTTACGAGCATCCTCCACCTGCTCCGCGCCGTGGCTGCCATCGTGAAGGATCTGCACTGGTTTTCCTTCATCACTGGTCCCTATCTATAGATGCTGCCTGCTGCTGTTCAGCAGCGAGCTCACAGCAAAGGCAAGAAGTGTTTTCACAGTCATCCCCTTGAGGGGACACCTCTTCTGTCCCCTTCTATGTCCCTCTGTCCCCTGTCTATGGAGCTTCTCACACTGAATAGGCAGCAGTGATTCAGTGGTGTGTGGGACTGGGGTAGAAAGGCGGTTTATCCCAGTCAGGATTGGAAAGTGCTCCCTGGTTCCCCTTGTGTCTTCCCTGCCCCTTGTCTGGGTTTGTGGGGATTCTGTGTGCGAGTGCTGACATGTTCCAGCAAGCTGCCACACAAACACAAACATCAAAGGGCTGGCATGTGTGTTTTCTGAAGCTGCTTTCTAGGTTTTGCTGGGCTATAAAAATGCAGCGATGAGGATATAAAAACAAAGCTGTGATGGACTTAGCAGAGAGCCAAAGCAAGCGAGGAGAGAAATGATGAAAATGAGAAAAAGGGGTTATGAGCGAGGAATGATGTATCAGCTCTGTGTCAGGAGGAACAGATTTTGGAATAACTGTGAAAGGGCATAAAACTGGTTTAGTCATTAAGAAAAACGAAATAGAAAAAGAAAGAAAAAGAGGGAGGAAAAAGCCTGATAAAGATGAATAAAGGAGGGAACTTCAAAGCATAAATTCCCTGACTGCGTGACAGTGATGTTTTGAACAGTTGTTCGGTGTGAGATAGCAGCAGTGATTTTAATGAACTTTAAAGAGCAGTATAAATAGGAACAAACAAAGGCAGCGATCGCATTAGCACAGAGCCAGGCACTGAGCTAATTGCCTGAGCAGGATTCAAATGGCAGGTTATTACTTTTTTATTTACGTGTATAAACCTATTTTTCTCTTTGGGCTTAAGGAAATAGATGGAAATAAACGTGAGCATCTCGATTTGGAGTTTTGAGGGAATCAAATGCGTGCTTGATTTCCATGATGTGCTTGAGCTGTCAAGCCAAAGGGTAGTGAAATGGGTGCAGCAGAGAAAGAGGGAGCCTTTTGTTAGCCTATGAGGGGGCTGGGTGTGTAGAAGCATTTCTTTTAGTGTGATGCACAATCTCTTTCTGATGTTTCAAAGGGATTTCACAGCGCATGGGGACTTGGAGGATCAGAACCGTCAGAAGTGGGGAGAAGACTAGGTCACCTTGTGCTTGGAGTGTGTCACCTTATTCTCATCCCAGGCTAGAGATTTGCTTATGATTTGGCTGTTCAGATTAGAGCATTTGTTTGTCCTCAGGCCTGCTGCTTAGTTTGACTCATGGGGCTACATACCCCCACCACTGTGGGAAGGAGATACCCCGAAGTGCCCACCAGGGGAGGCACTGATGTATGGCAACCTGCCCCTCATCTTGGCTACTATGAGAGATCACTGATGCCTGCTTTCCTGGCTTGATATACTCAACTGAAAGACAGTTAGCTACATCGGGGACCAGCTTCACTTGTGGGTCTGACATTTCTAGACAAACCTCTCCAATTTTATCCTATATTTGATGAAATAAGAGCCACCACTGTGGAGATAGGCAAAGGCAGCCAGCCCTGAATGTTTGCTGTGTTGAAAGCATCCTGATCTGTGTAATGAGCCATTTGTCTTGTTAGAGAAATTTGTGGTCCTTCAAGAACTGCTCAGGAACTTCATTAAAAATTATAACCTCTAATTGGGTACATGACTGGAAAGCCAATGTCCCGTGTACCTGATGTGTAGAGCAGTACAAGTTCAGATTGTGATCACTGCCTTCTCTTTCCCATCCCAACTTGACCCTTGAAGACTTTTATCCCACTGCAAGCATTAATGAGCCCATCAGCTCTCCCCAAGGCCCACCATCACACTGCTGCTTGTAAAAGAAGTGCATTCTGCATTGGGAAAGGAGTTCCTACACCACAACCACTGCTCTCACTGTTGCCTTTCGCAGTCAGCCTGCCTCTTGTGGGCCAGTTCTCCCTGAAAGAGGCAACTTGCCAACGTGTTTCTGTGCTCTGACCCCTTACAATCTTTGGACATTTTGCCAAAACCCAGCAGCTGAAGCAGGGAATCATCTCTGATGTGTTAACCATCATTCTGGTTGTGGGTCAGAACAGTAGTGTCTGGAGAAAATCCAGCCCATCTCCATCAGCTCTTCCAACTGCTGCCTCCCATTATCATTTCCCTCCTTTGATTTCCTCTTCAGTGGAAATGTGATTAATCCTCACTTGACTCCATATTTGTTTTAAATTAAACTCCTGGAGGAGGCCAAATGCTTTTCATATTCATTCTTCCTCACCATGTGAGGGACTGGCCCATGATGGACATTTCTGAGCTGCCCAGATGGCTACATATTAGAATGATTACAATTATCAGCACTGAGACCGAGGGATTTGGGTTAAGAAGAGAGAGAACCGGGGAAGGAAAAAGCAGAAGGAAGGCAGAGGAAGGAAGATAAAACAGTTCAATAGCTTCACAAGCAAACTCGGAACAGTTTAGCAGCCCATTACCTCCTGTTGCCTGCTTTATTTTTAGTGGCCATAGTCTGAGATACCATGAGAAGTTCTTTTAAGCGTGTGCACAGTTGGAGGAAGCAAGCCAGCTTAAAGCAGAAAAGAGGCCCCACAGCCTTGCCAGCTTCTAGAAACCAATTTGAATTGAGTGCTTGCTCAAGGTTGCCAAAGGTTTAGAGAATCTAAAGGCTCTTGCAGCTCTGTTTGTAGAAGATTTAATGGGTCAGTCTGTTCTTCTTGGCTATACTGAGCTGCGTGTTTCCGAGCCAGGCACTCTATTTCAGTGCCAAACTCCCTGTACAGTCAATGGGGCTGATTTTTGGGAAGTGCCTGGCCTTGCCTGGCTTGGAACTATTGATCCTCCCTCCGAATGATTCAGTGGCTCACTCAAGATGGGACAGACCTTGGCCTGGACGTACTGAGTTGGGGTGCTCCTGTCTGCTGAGTGGGGAAGCTCCATGCTGCAGGTCCTTGTTCCAGTTCAGTGGGGATCATTGTCCTGGCTTTTCTCATTAGCAGCAGCAATGAGGATTAGTTTGATGTGGTTTATTCGTAAGGTTTAAGCACCTTTCATCCACATGTCCCAACAGGGATGTACAGCATTGACTTTGCCCTTACTGTATCTTGGTGCCATTCAGAGTAGCGCCTATTCCCCAAAACCTCTCTGATGTTTCCCACTCAGCCATCCTTGGTAGCAGGATACAAAGACCTTTTTATGCTCTACTGAGGGACAGCGAGTTCCTAACAGGAGACCCCTTCCACCCTCCTGCAGCCCCCTGACCTGTTCTGCTGGAGCTGCAGCTGAGGAAAAGCCAACTCCATTCCTGTGTCCCGGGCTGGAACGTGCCCTGGATGGGTTGAGGCTTCTGCAAACGCAGGGTTTTCTGAGCTTGTGCAAACTCCGGCTTTACACAAGCTTGTAAACTGCCCACATTTTCTCAAGGACAACCACAGGGACATCCCCAGGAAAACGCCTGCTCCAAAGCGGGAAAGGCGGTGAGGAATTCCTAAGGAAAAAAGGTTGCTTGAACTGTTTAACTTAGCTGAAGAATGTTATTTTTGCTTCCGTCCTCACCCCAGAAAGGGGCAGGTCGTTTGAGATCTAACTGAAAGAGAAAAGATTGCTGGAGGCAGATTGCTCACCTGTAAAATCTCATCTCCAATCATTAAAGTTTGGCCAAGCCGTGTAAACAAGCGAGGGTGAGAAGCGTTCAGCAGCTTTAAAACTCGATGGTTTATTGCAACGATTCAGAGACAATCGCATCAAAATCGCAAGTTTGAAAGATTATTGAGGAAATTTATGATCGGAATAGGCCAGAATTTCAGTTGCTGCCTTGTGTAAATGCAGATAGGATTGCCTTTCATTTCACGCTCACCCACTATTTTGTTCAGATACCCTATCAGGATATTGTCAAGTATTCAGTGGTAAGAGGTGAATAGCCTGGGTAAAGGATGTGCTATCGGATGTTTATGCCGCTCCTAAGAAACACTCCATAGTTCACTGACAGCAGTATCTTGGGACTCTTTATCAGGAATGTAATAAGCTGGATAGAGGGCAAAATTCAAAACATATTTGGTGTGGACCTCTGAGGTCTGGAGCGCTGCGAATCACTGCCAAAGCCACACTGTCCCAAAACTGACCTGGAGAAACTTCTTGTGCATTTTGGGGGAGTCGTGGACGTTCGGAATAGCACGTTCGGAACAGGCTTTGCTTTTACAGTGAAAGCAAACCATGAAATTAATATTGGACCCAATGAATTCCCAAATACTTCACTGTTCCGTGCTCTGGTTTTTTTCCAGTCCTTACAATCCCTTTTTTTCCCCCATGAAAACTGGGTCTGTTCCATTGGTCAAAACAAAGCCATTCCGTATTGTTGTGACACCAAAAACATAACAATGAAGTGAACTGAAATCACGTTTTCTCCAGTGGATTACCGAGAGGCAAATGTAAAACGGTATTCCAAATAATACCTCATAATTACAATGGGAATGATGAGCACCCTTAATCATGCCTTGTGGCTGTGTTTGTTAATAAGAAAGCAAAGCAAAGGAGTATTGTGACATTTTTCATATTGTTTTTAATGTAGCCTACAGTTTTCAGGCCAGATTTTAAGATGGAACACATAACCTTCATTACCTCCAATATAAATAGGCAGCTCTACACTGGCCAAGCCTCTGACCTTGTTTTGCTTTAAAAAGCCTCTTTCCCCTCACAAAGTCTTGCAGTAGGAAAGGAGAGCGGATCTGTGGGACTCTGGTTCGTTTCAGTTGGAAGTCTGTGCATTAATCATAGGTTTGACGCACTAAATGTTTCTAATTAACATCCAGCTTAAAACCACATGTGCTTCAGCCTGTGTTCAAACGCTGGGGCTGCACAGGTAAAACCATGACCAGATGGCAGGGCATGGCTGAACGGGCAATCAGGAGAGGCATTTGTCCACTTTAAGCAAAGCAGAAGCCAGAGCAGCAGTTGTGATTTAAGGCTGCTCAATGGGCTGTGTCCCAGTGCCTTGGGATGGCAGTGCCCTGGGGAGGGGAGCATGTCCCACTGGTGTCTGCGGTCACAGACCTCTTGCCATGCTTAGGTCCTTGTCTGGGGAAGGAAAGTGCTCATGGCCAATGTGGTCTCTGACTGCTGGAGTGGCTGGCAGTGATTTTTCTGGGCAGGAGGGAAGACATTAAGTGGGATAGCCCAGAGAGGTGTTGGATGCCCCATCCCTGGAAACATTAAAGGTCAGGTTGAGCAGGGCTCTGAACAACCTGGTCTAATGGAAGATGTGAGACCCCACCTGCTGTACTGTGTTCAGCTCTGGGGCCCCCAACATAAGAACATGGAGCTGTTGGAGCAAGTCCAAAGGAGACCACAGAGGTGCTGCAAGAGCTGGAGCAGCTCTGCTCTGGAGCCAGGCTGAGAGAGCTGGGCTGATTCAACCTGGAGAAGAGAAGGCTCCTGAAGGGGAGACCTTAGAGCAGCTCCAGTGCATAAAGGAGCTGGCAAGAAATATGGAAGGGAGCTTTTTATAAGAGTACATAGTGACAGGCAAAGGGGAAATGGCTTTAACCTGCCAGAGGGGAGACTGAGATGAGCTCTTAGGCAGAAGCTCTTCCCTGGGAGGGTGCTGA
>WYDI02027165.1:15549-42022 GCA_009867235.2 Psittacus erithacus | reverse complement strand
CGCCGCAATAAAGAAGTGTCTGCTTATCTACATCCCATTGGTGTTGATAAGTTTCTTATTCCGGATTTTCGGTAACATCTAAGGTTCCAGAAACGTAATCTCCAGCCTCGCCTTTAGTATTATGAGTTGAGTAACTGCAAATTAAGCTGTGGACCTACCATGAAACTGCAAATGTTTCTGGACAGGAGTGCTACAAAATCGTATGTATTTTTTTTTCTTAGAGAAAATATGATAAGTGTTCAATTAGAACTTGTGTTTCCATGGCACTGTCTGCAATGGTCAAAATTACATACGACCAGTAGAAAAAGTGTCCCTTTACAGAGAGAGTCCATATTTATTTATACCTGATGGAAAATGAGACATGGAAATGACTGTCCCAGGTCCTTCATGAAACTTTGACAGGAATCCCTGTCACAAGACGCACTGCACATACTTCTGTTAAGTGCACACAACCCTATTTATCATTAAAATGCCTTGCAATTTACGTGTTAAGTATGTTCAGGTTTCTGCTGAATTGTCAAGATGTAGAAGATGGAGGAAGATGAATTCTTACAAAAGGCAGAAGATAAAAATAAGGGCACTACCTTCATTTCGTTTTATTGCTTTGTTAATATTTGTCTTTGCACTTTCCTATCAGTATTACAATCACTTTCATTTGTGTTCATTCATCTGTTGGTTAAGTCTGCCTAAGAGCTCTTGTCATGGATAAAGGAAGCTGTAAGCTTTACAAAAAATTTGGCTTCTGGTAGAGGGAGTGAGGACTGGAATTCAGTGGTTAAGGAGTTTGGGGCTAAGCACAGAGGATAACTAGGAGCTGGTTTGTGTTTTTGCAGGGTTTGGGCCTCAATCATAAAAACTTCAACAAGAGAAAAATGTTGAGTATTCACCATTTGCATGTGAATGTGTGAATGCAAATTACCTAAGACAGCGTTGCCAACTTCGAATGGAAGAAACAAGTGTGTTTGAAGGAAAGGGTGCATTTACTTTCTCAACCCCATTTATATGTTGGTTAATGGAGCAGGTATCAAAGTTGCATCAGGACCAGCTTATAGCATGGGAACTAGGCTCTGAGCAATTTTCTGCTCAGCTTTGCAAGAGGTCACTATACCTCACTCACTAGTGTGGCATCAGAGAGTCATTTCAAAATACCTTAAGCAGCATGACTACTCCTTGATTGTTGCATGCTGTTTGCTCTTTCATCTTCTTCCCAAGGGAACATGATAGGGCAGTGAAGTGTCATCTTTTGATAGAGTTGGTTTGATTATAAAGATTTATGTTGCCTCAGTGTTTTTGATAGAGAAGATCAAATAAATGTGCCTCACACTTTGAATGAAAGGTCAGGTTTTTAACTGTCCTTATATCCCAGGAAATTCATTTCACAGTCTCAAAGTGGTCTTCTCCGAGAACATTCTCCTGAACAGACTTTTATGACAACATTCACCCCTACTGAGGTGGAGATAGCAAAGAGAATGGTCTGCAGGAACAGATGAATATAGCTGTCAACACTAAGCTCGATGCTTTTTGGCCATCATGGAAAACCCTCCTGTGATGAGAAGGACCAAATCTTGCTTTTGACTTT
The DNA here is from genome assembly GCA_009867235.2 of Psittacus erithacus. Lineage (NCBI taxonomy): Eukaryota > Metazoa > Chordata > Aves > Psittaciformes > Psittacidae > Psittacus > Psittacus erithacus. The sequence continues at coordinate 40,443 of WYDI02027165.1, read as the reverse complement.
TTTGTGGGAAGAGATTGTAGACTGCTGAGGACAGGTCTGATGATACACTCAAAAGAAACAGCATGGCTGAGGGCTTTTATTCTAGGTGAATTGTTCTAAGCGCTGAAAAGCCTGGTGACCAAATACAACAGACTCTTGTAGGACAGCCAAGAAGCAAGTGAAGCATGAATAACTGAGTAACGTGTCACTGTCTGCCAGCATGGGATGGGGTCTTCTAGCCAATCAAAGCTCATAGAAAGCATTACTCATGGGTAATGCTATGTCCAAACTTAGCACAATCAAGGAATGCAAAAGGACTTCTAAATTATAGATTCAGTTGATCAATTACAGATGTGAATCAACTAGCTCCAAAGTAGACTGCATTTTGCGCTCCTCAGAAGGCCTTTCCTCACATCATGATTCTTTGCATGGGTTCTGTTTCACACAGCTGTTTTTCATCCTTGGGCTAACTTTGTCCAAGTACAGAGCCAACAAGACAGAAACAGGGTCACAGTTGTATGGATTAAGAAAGACGAAACAATGTATCATCTACCTCTTGCTAGTACTTGAGTTTATGCCACCTGGTAGTTTAGCTTGATGATAAAAAAGATCCCAGAGAGATTGTTCTTGAACTCCATATGCAAACAGTCCAGTAGTATCTAGCAAGTACTCATCACTGCAAGCCTGCAAGAGAGGACTCCAAGCATCTTAGAACATTCTCCAGCATCCTTCCCTTTCAGAGGAAACAACTTGTTTTCACAGCTGACCATCTCAAGTGTTGTGGGAGGATATGGCAGAGTGTGAACATACTAGTTCTCTGTAAGGAGTCATTTCTATTTATGTAAGTGACATTACAAGCTAAACTTCTCTGTAGGTCAATGGCCAGGCCTGAGATCAAGTAATCCTATTTCTTCTATAGAGTAAGTTCTTGCCTGTTGGAACCCAGAGGGGGCTGACACGTCATCCACACCTGAGCTCTGCAATGTCTGCCATTTCATTTTCTTAAGTTACTTGATCATAATGAAGACTGAAGATTTAGTGACAGGAACAGTTAAATATAATGAGCCTGTCAGGATATATTTTCCAATTCTTTTTCATTCTTTACTTTCTTATTCACAGCACGGAACAAACTACTGTCTTATCAAAACACAGATTCTGTAGCCTTGCTTTATATTTTGCACAGCTTCATTGCAATGGAATAGCAAAAAGTAATTATATCTGTTACTAGTGGGTAGTTGCTTCTGCATAACTACTCAGGAATTTTTTCATGGGAAAATATAACTTGCATCAGTAACAAATTATATATTCCAGAAATACTTTTTCTGCACAGTTTCAGGTGTCCATCTCCATTCATGTCATTCAATATATCTCTACCTATACTAAATAGAGGCAGTACCTGTTTCTTGCAGATGCCTGACACCAGCAATACAGAATAAAAACAGAATTTCATATCCTTCAGAAAAGTTACTAGATTGCCTCACAGATTTATTGTTCTTTGAAGAATCAAGAAGCCTACAGACAATGGAGAAAACATCTCCAAGGAGACATCTGACAAGATTAAAAAAATACACTGACAAGGGCTAGCAGGAAAAGCCCTTGTGTCATTACCACTGTACAAAAATACAGGAGACACAGGAGTAAATGCCAACTGTCACTCTAGGAGCTGGGCTGAGATCCCAAGTGTTCACCATATCCAAAATGACCACAAAAAAAGGTGTGACTGAAACAGAAACACAGTGTGCTGCTGATGCAGCTATAATGCATCCTAAGGGCTGAAAATGAACTACAGAAGAGCCTCAGGAGATTGAGTGACTAAGTACGAAAATATTTCACAGAGGAAATTACATTTATGCAAACAAATGTAAAATAATAAGTGAAAATACAATTCTAACTTTGCATACAAACCTAATGATGGCCCCAAATAAGCTATTACTAGTAGGAAGTAAGATTTTAAAGATATAATAGGGAAAACATCAAATATTCATGTTGAATAACAGTAAAAAAAAAAAGGAAATGCTATGAATTATTAGGAAATAAATACTGAACATGACAAAAAATGTCATTATGCCACTGAGTAAAATCAGTTGTGTTCATTACAAATACCAAGAGCATGACTGAAAGTGCATAGCAGAAATGAAAACGGTAGAGAGAAACCTAGCATGGATAATTCTGAACCAGAAAGTGGTATTCCTATAAAGAAGAGGTAGAATAAATAAGGATTAATTATTATTAAACATCTCCAGTGTGGAGAGAGATGGAAATATCAAGGGTAGTATGAGGAAGGTGAATAAAGAATCTGTTCTAAAACATCTGGGAGACATCAAGTGACACTCGCAACAAAATGCACTGTAGATACAAATGTGTATATCATTACAGCTTCTTATTCATCAGAAGGACAGCTGTAAGCTCTTAAATAATCTTAGACACCAGATGAGCAGTCTTTATGGTACTTGAACCTACTAGCAATACTTTGATGTTTACCACTCACTGAATATTCTTTATGTCTAATGAGACACCTGAGAAACCACATTGTGTTTCTTGACTCTTTGTAGATACATACGACTTTGGACTATTTTGTGCTGCAAAAAGCATATGAATGATAAATAGGATGTCATGTCGCTGAGGTCTGCAAACTTAAAAGTCTCTTCCCAGAAAAAATGGAGTGGCCTCAGGGAACCATCCCTGGCCTGGACTGTCCTCAAAACCATGGCCACACATTGTTTGGGAGACTGCTGATTGGTAAAGGACAAGCCTCACTAATAATGCCACAGTATAGATGACCTTTGAAGAGCTGTCAGGCTCTGAAGCTGTTTTCTTTCCTGGTACAGATGCAGACACTGATAGATGAAGAGGAAAACCAAGGGTATGATGCATCTTTGCACAGTCCTGGGGGAGCCAGGGAAGGCTGTGGTGACTGATCACTTCCTTCTTGTGATTCACGGGCCGCTTGCTGTCGAACTATTTCAAAAACTCACAGTGCAGAGGTGTTTCCTATTCTTGTTTATGCAGCACGTATCTGCAAGTAACCTAGGACAACTGCAGGGGCTCTGTAGATATTTCTGCTTTAAATTAGCGCCATACAGGCATCTATCGACAGCCAAAGAATGATAGCAGTGATTCTTTGCAACCACTGTACAGTCCAGAGCTGTGTGAATGATGTCACTGTGTTTGGAATAATTCCTAAATCACATGAAAAATACTCATGGGCTGTAGTAAGTGCAGCTGAATTTTGCCAGCTTTCATTTCGAGCAGGAGAATCGTCTTTGTTTTTCACAGGACTTATCACAGAACCATAGATACATTGACTGGAAGGTATCTCTGGAGGTTTCTAACCCTGCTTCCCACTCAACACAACATGGTCAGCCAGGGCTTTGGCTATCTGAGCCTTGAAAATTGGAATGAGATTCTTTTATCTCCCTGGACTCACTCTTCCATGCTGCACTATCAGTCTAATAAAGAAGTTTTTCCTCATGTCCATACTGAACATCCCAGTATATTGGATATGGGGTATTTTCCTAATATCCAATCTAAACCTCCCCTAGCACCACTGAAGGCCATTTTGTCTTGTTCTATCACTTGCTACTTGGGAGAAGAGACCAACACCCACCTCCTTGCTCCATCCTTGTTTAAGATAGTTGTAGAGAGTGACAGGGTTCCCCCAAGCCTCCTTTTCTCAAGGCTAAATCACCCCAGTTCCCTCAGCCACTCCCCATGAGACTTTTTCTCTAGACCTTTCAGAAGCTTCTCTGGACCTGCTCCAGCACCTCTCCTTCCTTGCCCATCCAATACAGGCTTATAAACAGAAACTAAACAGCATACAAATACACACAAATAAATTTGGAAATTAAGTTAACAGAAGATGAGAGAGACAGGACTCGCAAAGCTCTACCAAAAACATGATGTAACCATACATTGTATATCTTATAGTCTTCCATGGTGTCATCAAGATCAGAATCTATCAATTTTCTTGGGAAGATATGATCAGTCACACACTATTTAGGCCACATACATACATATCCAGAATGTATGGCAAGAGAAAGTAACATCATACATATTTAACAGTATTATTTCTACTCCAGTGCTCCAGAAAGTATTTTATGATGGCTAATCCAAAGATGCACACCTATTATAACTGAATGAGAATTTAGTTTTGCATAGAATTCTTCTTTTAACAAAGATACTTCAATCTCAAAATTCGTATTTTAAATACATAACCTGTTTTCGAAGAAGTTTCAGTGGTTTATGTATGAAAGTTGGCCTAATGAATACCAGTTTGTGACATAATAGTTATAACGGCATGAGGAATAACGGTGATTATAATTAAGTACAAGTTTATTTTATTAAGTACATTCAGGACAGTTCACAAAAGGGAAAGGCTTTTGATTCCATCAACGTTTTACTTTTTTGTAAAACTAACTGTATAGCAGAGCCAACACATTACAGTGAGATCAAAATCTATTAGACAAGATTTTTTTCCCCAGAATATTTTAGATTTGACATGCAAATACTAATTTTCAGTGCTGAAAACTGCCTCTCAGATAAAACAATAATAATTTTTATATCCATTGAATCAAATAGAAACACTCAAAGTAGAAGAAAGTTGCCATGACTATAATTGTTCTTGTAATAGTGAATTTAAATATTTTAGATGGTAGAGACCTCCCTGCATAAGTGTCTGCATTACTTTCATTCAATACTACTTGCAGTTTCAAGGTATAGCTCCTAAGTTTCTTAAGATTTTCCATCAGATATATTCATACCATCATTCTAAACAAAGAATGCGTGAAGTGGGACATTCTCCAAGCATTATACAAATTGCCAGTCTTGACAAGATATCTGATGGCTCTTCACAATCTGTTCTTACCTGATTCAGAATGACAAAAGCCTCTCATTGAGCTAGTGAGTATATTTGGTTATATTGTATGAGGCTGTGACTACATAATCGCGTTGATAGTTTCAGTACATACCAAGTAGCACATATGTTGAAAGCCAGATTTGCTCTTGCAAACCAGTCGAAGACCAGCATATTGCTTTCAGCAGGGAAAAAAGTAGGACTTAAATCTACAATCCATTCACTAGGAACTGGAAACTTTTCTGAAGAAAAAATACTGTACACAGAAAATAAGGAACATACTGAAGCCAGAAAAAAAATTGAATACATCCCTATAATTCAGAAGCCAAGTTTACCAACTATAAATCTATAGTGAAATGCCTGGAAAACCACACAGCAGTCTTTCAGCCTTGACAGTGCTTTTCCCCCCTTCTGGTGCTTCAGCATCAGCAAGCACAGGGCACTGCAGAGATGCTTTGAGTAAAAAATAATATAATTTGTTCACACAGTATGTGTGTTTCACTCAGATTTCTCCCCATCACTGTAGACATGTCAGTATCATGCCTGTGTTGTGCTTTTTTAATAGTGGAATAAGTTCTTGAGCTCTAAATTCTCCACTTCTGTTCAGTTACAAAATGACCAGAAGCAGAATTCACGACAACTGAGGCCAAAACTGTCCAAGTTTGTGCTGGATAACCCAGCAGTCTCTTGCCCTGCCCTACTGGATGGAAAGCTCTTCTGGTTAATTGAGTTTTCCAGAGTCTGACTGAGCTGTGCATATAGACTAAAACATTGTGCTCCCTCCAATGCCATTACCTGGGACAATTACACCAGTAGGCCTCGGCCACCCCTCTGACACACCAAAGCCCATCTCTCATGCATTTACAGCAGAGCACCACATTTTTCCTATACCATGATCTCCCCGGACATGTAAAGCTCGTGTCCTGCCAAGAAGCTGCACTAGCGTTCATAGGGCAGGACTGGGGCCACAGCACTGCTCTTGCCACCAGTGGGGGATCATGAGCAGGACCTTGTGTGGAGTTTATCACAATATCCGCAACACATTAGTTTCTAAATTAAACTAATGCCACCTTCCACACTGAAATGAAGGAGAATCTTCCTCTGCCAAATCCTTCATATTTTGCTCCTGATCCTTTCAAAATCTGGTGTAATCATAAGACATTTATGCTAATTCATTGCTACAGATTGTATTGATACGGGTGGTAGAATATGAGTTTTCTGTGTAGATTATGTTTTGCTGTGAATTTTGCACTGAAATCAGTGGCCAAATTTCTATACACTCTTTAGTTAGTCATAATCATCTACATCAACAGAGGGAAGGGCTGTGGAAAGGAAAAGGAACAGAGAAGTGCTTAAAAGGCAGGCATCTTCTGGTGATGGAATTCCACCTTCCTCAAATACTCTGCTTCTTAGGATTTTGCTAGTCAAGTGGCAGAAAAGATCAGACATCAAGAATCTTCAGCTCTTGTACATCTTGCAGTTTTACCATCAGGCTACACTCATACAAAGTTCTCATAAAGATAGTGCTGAATGTGTGTTACAGTCACTCATATTCCCCTGTCTCTGCTCAGATATTTACATGGCTCAAAAGACTTTCCTAGACTGATGAATTTGCCCAGGAAAACCTGTCTCTTAAAGCTAAAGAATAAACACTAAATTTAAAAAAGCAATCTGAATTTCAGCAGAACTAGATAAGACCAATGCCTTTTCCTAAAGCATAAGAAGCACTAGCATACCAATTTTACAGTTTATAAGTTTTCTTTTACATTCCTTTAGATTAACCTACTGTGATTTTAGAAAGGAGAAAGGTGAAGACATGCTTTCCAGCCAGGATAGCCGAACCCAGATCCAAAGGGTTGCATTACCCTAAGCACCAGCTCAGCCATGACACTTTTATTACAGCAAAAAGGACAATATTATCCATGGAAAAAATCATAACATCCCTTTGGAGGACTGATAGCTGCAATAAAAATTAAGCCCCACTGCAAGTTCAGTTTCTTTTTCTGAAACTTCTTAAAGAGAAAAAAAGAAGATAATCTGAGTTTCCAGAACGCAAATTTTCTCTCTCTTTTTTTCTAGGTTTGTGGGTTGGGGTTTTCTGTTTGTTTGTTTGTTTGGGATTTTTTGAGGAGGTAGTTTTTTCTCTTTCTATTTTTAAGAGCAAGATAATTCTCTTATTTTGCTTTGAACTCTTGCCATCTGATTCTACTCAATTTGCTCTGCTAATTCAAAAATACCCAGTAGGTGGCCTCAGCGTATAATGTATTTCTTTACTCTTCTAGTATTTCCACCTCGCTTTTTTCATTGCAACAATTTTATTTTAGCTGGAATCTCCTGGGGTTTATAACTTTTCCAATGTTTCAGCATAATGTGCATTTTTAATACCAACTCTTTTAAATATTACTCTTTTTCTGTTGGTGAAAAAAAAGAAAATTACATTCCAGAGAGCAACTAACAATTTGGAAAAAGAACATTCAAAATTCATACAGTTCTGTTCTGGTTTAGAGATACCACCCATATACTTCTGGAGTCTCTCTCTACCTACCGTTTTACATTCCTCAGGGCTTAAAGAAACATTTTTTTAGAGAATGTGACATTATCCAGGTCCCCACAAACATACTCAAATGGGCTGACAAACACAGTAGATCCTGAGTCTTCAGCTCTGGATCTTCCAAAGAGCTACTGCTGAGTCTTGTGGTTCTCCCACATCTCCATCTTCAGAATTCACCTAACTTTTGAGATACAGTCAGCACCCTCTTATGAACAATGGTATTTCCTACATTTGTCAACCTGTGGGAATGCACTTTCAGATAAAGATTCAAATAAAGATAGCAAAACTGTGAAATGCATTCTTAACTGATTGAAGATCTTAATTATCCTATTTCTTGTTGTCAGAAATGCTTTTTAGTTTCTGGGTAAGCAAGACTACCTGTAGCTAGGATCATTGATACAACGTTCTGGCAGCTTTTTATATTTTCAAAGACCAGAATAAATTAAGTGCAAGTATTCAAGACATTCAAAGTCATGTATCTGCCAATAATCACAAAATAGGAAATTCTGAGCTCTGCCAGTTAGTGGCGTCACTTCTGTGACATTTTGTCTTGATTAGACTCCGTATTCATTCTACCTTGTCAAACATCATACAATAAACCCTGTAACACCAGATCAGTTGTCATTTTCACTGTGACCTTCTACACTGAAAGAAGTGCCTGTGTATTTGTGAAATGTATTTGCCAGTGAAGTATATCTGTCTCTCATGGATCTCCCCAAACTTCCTGACCCTATTTTTTTAGATAATTGATATGTAATAGTCTTTGGCAATTGTCAGTAATCTAGTAAGACAGACAGTCTTATAGTTTCCCTACCATAATGAGGCCTGAAACCAGTTTGGCTGGGATCAAGGAAATATGAAGCCTCCAAATATTTCTGGAATTGCCTCACTCATTATAAACTTTTTCAAAAAGGCAGATTGAAATGTCCTATAATAAATGTGACTCTTTGAATCAAGAAGCAGATATTTTTAGATCTGTGTTAACAAGGGCTTCTTAAGGAGAAGTTGGTGTCTAGTCCTATCATACCCTAACACCACTCTCAGCTAAGCTTAGGAATCTTCACTGCCAACAATGTGGCCCCAATCCTGTCTTCACTTAAGGTTTCGTTTACATGGAGCACTAAAGAAAATGTCTCCTGCAAGACAAATTAACTAGTCGATGTACATAAGTGAGGCTTTATTGCATTTTCATTCAGAAGAAAGGCAGTTTTATTTTACAGTAGGCTAAGATAAGGTGATCTAAGTTACAACGACTGAGAGCATCAACATACAGGTTTAGTGCAACTTAGCATATGTGCATCAGGTTATTTCATTTTAAGACTCCTGAGTGTTCCAGTGCAGGCAAGTCCTAAGAAAACAACGTTAGCCGAAATGAAAACTTGGGTTTGCATTTGTCCCTTCCATAGCCTGCCCTGCTACCATGGAGACAGACAGCTCTGTCAGAATCCAGTAATCTCATCTTCAAAGAAACAAAAACATTCTTGGTGAAAGAGCCTGCAAAGCTTTATTGGCCCTTAATGTGATCTTGTCCCCTTCATTGAAAACCTGCTTCATCACAAAAAGAAACAGAACTATTCTGTGCCACCCTTGTTTTCCTCTCATCCCTTTCTCTAAATAGTAGAGCTTCAAAATTATAAGCTATTCCAGGGGCAGCACAATCGTTCCTGGACAACGCCCTCCATCTCCTCAGCAGCACCATCACAGCACTCTCTCCTCTCTTGCATCCCTTCGGCTCCATAGCACAACTCTTCCAACTCTTCTCCACCAAGGCAGGACCTAGAAATACCTTCAGTTCACCCTCACTCAGGATACTTAGTTCACACCCCTGTTGTCTCCTCTCCATAGCTCCTGCCAGTTTGGCTGGGGACTGACAGCACCCTCTCCAGATAGCACTGGAGGACTGGCCAAGCGTTGGCTGCCTCTCAGAGCAGACAGTGACTCAATTCTTCCTGCATTCTGCATTTCCCTCAGTTCAACTCTCTTCTCTCCTACAACTCTTCTCAAAAAAGTATGGAAATGTAACTTCTATGTCCTTCTGCCAAGTATTCCTGATTGGATTACCAGCAGGGCAGGCAGAAGACATCCTGGTTAGTATGTCTTCTTGTGGCCAGAAATCAGGCTTCTGAGATGTGAGTCCTGGGGTCTCAACCTATGCTAAAACACAGCTTTCCCTGTGCTTCCTATGAAGAGACTTCACCTCACTTGTTTCTTTGCCTGTGTAACACAAACATGAAAACACTTATCAAAACTAATGTTCAGAAAGGTGTTGGGAGTTAAAGACACTGGTTGTATATTCAGAGACTGCTGTTCTTTATCACTGAAGAAAGAGAGTAGATCTTCTAACTCAGGAACGTACTGAAATGAAGAAATTAAAACTGTATTCAAGTACTTGGGGATATTTGTATTTTGGGGATATATACTGAATACTGAACATAATTTAGAAGGAACTCCAACTAAAGAGAGAAAAAGTGACACATGGAAGTTATTTTCATCTTAGCTGCAGAGACATTGAAGGCAATGCAAATTTAACCCTCAGACTGGGAAGGACAAAACTGCAGTACATTCCACTTTCATGAGATTTAAATAAGTCTCCCCGTCACCACAGATGAGTAGACAAAGCTCTAACAAGCAATCTCAGATCTCAGCTCTGTTCCTTCCAGAAGCTGCTGCCAGAAAATCTCTTATTTCTTACATCCCTGGAGCATTTTATACCTATATGGTTATACATAATTTGGACAACAATCATGACCATAAGCTCTTTGTTAACATACCTCTGCTGTGCATAAATTACTGAGCAGTCACTGATCTGGGCTCATTTTCCACCCAACGCACTGATTTATCCCCATCAACATAGTGATTTAGCTACTGCAATGCATTCTCTGTTTCTGTCAGATCTTGCTATAAATTCACTAGGCTGAACTCTAGAACAGTCTCACCCTTTCACTCTCAAAGAAAAATAGTCAAGTTAATCCCTTCACTACAAAGAGGCATCTCCAGATGGAGCATATCAGGTACATCAATTAACCCAGAACTACGGAATCCCAAACTAAACTGGTGTCCATGGTGCATCCAGCAACAGAAAACCTAAGAGGGAAAGCACACCAGCTTCTTATACACAACTTTGCCACTTGCAACAGATCAATAGCAATTAAAGAGGGTGAGCTGGGAAAGTTGCCCTGGGCAAGGACAAGATATCTGGGGGTAAGGTGAGCAGGGAAGTGGAAAGGAGAGGGATGTCCCCAGTACGCTGTCAGGATCTGGCAGAGTTAGACCAAATTTTTGTTTCTCTCACTGGCCCTAACATATATTAGTTATTTCAAAGTATGACCATCATCCATGTTCCACTACAGAGAGCTGTACTACAGGGAGGAGGGATTAGACTAGAATCGCACAGGAACCATGCACTACATTTAATGTCACCCGAACTTCTGAAGTCAGGCAATAGTGAATTAAGTTACCCACGGAAGACACCTAAGCTCTGCTTTCTTTGAACTGTAATTTAGTTCACATAAATATATTTTGCACATAAAGAGTATAGATATTTTTCTAGAATTGAGGCTCTGACACTGAATCTGACATTGCTAAATCTAAGCACATGCTTGCATGAGACATATTAAACCAAAGCCTCCCACACAGTTGTGCACTCAAATTTTAGTCTGGTACCCAGAATTAACCCTGTTAAATTTTACAACCACTTCTTTTATTCTCAGCCACATAACTATTACACAAGGTTGTACTTTCACAGGCCTACCAATGGACACCCACAACCCCCTCTTCCCTCCTACATCAGCAGCCTGGACAAGACCATGGGAGTCCACCACTTAAATATGGTATAAAACTTTGGCACCGGCCATTCTGTATCCCTTAGAGAAACTCTCTTGATTTCTTTTTATTATATAATTAGAGTGGATCATCTCATCCCTCAATAACAGCTCTCTCAAGCTCCTCCAGCTAATCTCCTAAACCCTTAATTCAGCATCACCTAAAGATGGGGACACAGACGGATACCAGCAGACAATGCCTTACTGCCCATTCCAGGTGGCAAAGTTAAGGCTGCATTAGCATGTACCTTGATTCTTCACTCTGGTTTTCACAGATCAGAAAGTTACAGAACTGCAGATCCTGAAAGAGAGTGAGACATTACTAAGCAATTCTGACAATGTGTTAACAGATTCTTCTGCAGTAGAACTGGAAGGATTATTGAGCTAATGGCCAAGTTTTTCAAACCACAAGCTCACCCCCTTCCCTCTCACTCTTCCACATGGAATCCTCTCTTCCCTTGTGTGACTACCACATTCATAAAAATTAGGACAGTTTATCTCTCATGAGCCTTTAATGCACTGTTGGCCCTGTTTTATTGGTTTAAGAGCTTATGCATGGCGTTCTTGTTTGCTGTAAACTTAGTCATAAGCCTAACAAGCTTGGGGTTTACCTATGCAAACTATTCTGTACAGTACAAAATGTGTACATTTTTTCCATATAAAGAAATATGTTTGCATGTGGAATACGGGAAAAATTTTGCATCCTGCAAATACTGTAGCCAGTTTCAGTTTTGACCTTCAGCCTGTGTTTCTGTGTTGTAAAACTGACAATGTAAAACTGACAATATAAAACCTGAACAGACATAGAGAAATGGGATAAGTTTTAATGGACACCTTTAACATTCAGCCTGTGAAACTGTAATGTGTTTGTGCTCAGGACTTGTAAAAGGGTGTTAATTTTCACAGGAAACACCTAGTACTGTGCTCTTGTCTTTATAGGAGAAAGCCCTTGAAAGCTGCATTTACACAATCAGTAAGCAAAGAACAAGACTGTACAGAAAAGACAGAAGTTCAAATATTACAGTAATATGGAGTGTAGGACATGACTGGCTATGTGGATAACAAACAAACAAAATAAATGTTAAAGAAAAGGAGCACATTTAAATTGAAAATTAACATCTTATTAGAAGCACCAACAGAAAGATAACCCCATAAGGGAAGAAAATCTTACCTTTCTAGCACATGTAAGTCTCAGAGAAGGTGTGCAACTCCAGTAGATGTGAACACAAACTTAGGACTAGAGGAACACTGGCTTGGAAAAGAGCTCTTCTTTTCTGCTGGAACCCTTATGATTCTATGTTTCTGTGATTTTCCTTTTAGCAACAGTATAAAGTTATTTTACAGGTGTATTTGTACAGGGTGATTGGATATGTTTTATTACTAAACTACACTGATCTGTATGAGGTAGATATACTCATACATACTCATACTGCTGATACATAGTTATCTTAGCCTGCATGAGGCAACAAATATATACTGCTTCAAATCTGAGGTGTCTTTTTGACTTCTGCTCATAGCAAGAGGGAGCCCAGAGGAAAGCTGGAGAGGAACTTTTCACAAGAAGATGTAGTGGCAGAACAAGGGGAAATGGCTTTAAACCGAAAAAGGGTAGATATAGAATCATAGAATGGTTAGGGTTGGAAAGGATCGTAAGATCATCTAATTCCAACCCCCCTGCCACCGGCAGGGATGCCTCACCCTAGACCATGTTGCCCAAGGCTCTCTCCAACTTGGACAGGAAGAAGAATATAAGGAAGAAGTTCTTTACTATGAAGGTGGTGAGTCACTGGCACAGGGTGCCCAGAGAAGCTGTGGCTGCTCCATCCCTGGCAGTGTTCAATGCCAGGCTGGATGGGGCTTTGAGCAACCTGGTTTAGTGGAAGGTGTCCCTCCTCATGGCAGGGAACTGCCATGAACTGCCAACAGTTGCAACTAGATGATCTGTAAGGTCACTTCCAACCCAAACCATTCTGTGATTCTATTATACTTTACTCCTGAGCCTCCTCATCTCTGATGTCTTCCATTCATATACAGTTATGTCAGGCCTTGAGAGCAACTGGAACTGTAGTGAGGTTAGGTAAGGCTGAAAACATTATAACAATCTTGCCTGCTCTATTTTGCATGTGTTTAATTGCACAAATATGAAAGTGCATGCCTTCTTTATTACATTTGTCCCATTTTGCTTGGTAATAAATCAAATTAAGGTGTCATTTCATTAAGTAGTAAATACCTTGGTGTGTACTTCTCACTGTGGTTGCTGCAAGTCCTAAACAAATGAAGGAATGCATGAGTACATCTATGCAGGAGGTGGAAGAACACCCAAGATGAAGTTCACAGGCTACACTGATAAAGAAGAAACAGGAGAAACCAAATGAAAGTGGAAATTCAGCACAGGGACTTTCTACAATGGGACACCAGAGATAAGATGATAAGAGACAGACCAGTAATGGCTCTGCTGGAAGGACTGATTAGCCTGGGCATTACATCTGAAAACCAGACAACACTGGCTCAGCTGTTCAGGGCAGACAACTGCTGGCTCAACTGCTCAAGGAACCACATGCCCTTTGCTTAAGATTTTACACTCGTAGGAGGTTTAGCTGTAATATTAAAATTACACACAGAGTAAATGCCTCTGTGCTAGTACAAATACATCTTCTTTAAAATTAGATTCTTTTGTGAATTGTATTAACCTATCAAATCTGAAATCCGTGTACTGTACTGACCTTTGTACATTCAGTGTTCCCCAGGTGTAGATATTTTACAGGCAGTTAATGTGACCAGTATGTAAGTCCAAATATATAGAGATGAGATAAAAACTACACTTTCCAACATAATTTTTTGTTCCCTGACTTTCAACATTACAGAAGAATAAAAGAATAAGAATTAAAAAAATAAGAATAAGAAGGATAGGATAGGATAGGATAGGATAGGATAGGATAGGATAGGATAGGATAGGATAGGATAGGATAGGATAGGATGTATCAGTTGGAGGGACCTACAGTGACCATGTAGTCTAACTGCTTGACCTCTTCAGGGCTGAGGAAAAGTTTAACCATGTTATTGAGGGCACTGTCCAAATGCCTGTTAAACGCTGACAGGCTTGGGCCACCTCTCTAGGAAGCCTGTTCCAGCATTTGACCACCTTCTCAGTCATGAAACACCAAAATGTTGCTCTCTTGCATGTTTTTTGTGTGGCTTTCTGTGGCTTCACTCAGTGTATCCTGTTACAAGATAGGCATGTGTAATTTCCAGCAACACCTAATGACTATCACCTCTTCAGTCACTATATCCAAGTTATAGCACTCAGAAAACTTATTTTTATTATTATAGGGCCATCAGGAAATAATGTTCTAGGGAATAATTTACTAGAGACCATGATAAATGCTTCAGAGGAAAAGTTTAAAAGACAAGCTAGTTTCAAAGTGTTCATTGTTCAGTTTTCCTTGTGGCAAAGCAAGTTTACCAAACATGAAGGAGGTTTACAGGGAAGTACATGAAATAAACCCCAGTGGGTTTTCTTTCCTATCATATCTGAACAATTTAATGTAGTATAAATATTTGGCAGATGAAGAAACATCATTTCTTTGTTTCTCTAAAACAGAGAAAGAAAGAATAAGCCAACCATAAACAAAGCCAGTAAGCCCCTGGGTGAATTGTTCTTGAGCACTTTGCCTCCCAGCCAAATTTCATTCATGCTTATTACACAATTTAAGCCTCAAACATCACAGATGTGGAAAACGAGATAAATGCCCTGGCAACACGGAGCAGCAGGTCTGCCTGTAACACAGCCTGTAACATTGCGCCCCTCTGGCACCATGCATGTGATGGGTGGAAACCTGCTCACACAGAAGTGCCCAGGTGCTTTCCCCACTCACAGAGGCGTCACAAGGGCACCCCTAAGCCCTATCCTCAGAGAAAACATTTTGTGACCCACGTTACTATGTGGATACCTGTCACGTTATCAGGTGTCATTGCTCAATGGCCGTCCTTGGTGCATTGACGTTCACCCGCCCTCAGGTACGTGAAAGAGCTTTGCACCTGGACCCGACGGCCGCCGCCAATGCGCAACCAGCAGGTGCCATTTTGTGGCACACGGGGCCCGACCACCTCACGCAGCCTCCGCTCACCCAAGGGGGCTGCGAGCGGGCGGCGACGGAGGCCGCCATCCTCATGCCGATAACCATGGCCATTCCTATGCCTAAACCCCCTGCCCGCTGGCTCCGGCTGCGCCGCGCTGCCGCCTCGCTACGGCAGCACTACGTTTCCCAGCAGCCCCGGGCGGGGGACCGGCGCCGTGGCGGCCGCGGGGACTGCTGGGAGAGCCGTTAGCGGGGCCCCTGAGGGGAGTGGGGCTCTGTTCGCGTTCAGCGGGGCCGCTCGGCACCTGCGGCGGCCGATAGCGCGCTTTGCTGCAGGACGCGGCGGTCGCTTCGTCCGGTTCCTCAGTCGCCTCCTGGTTTTCCGGAGCATCAACGGCTCGATGCTCCATGGAAGGAAGAAGGAAGGAAGGAAAGGGAGGGGGGGGCTGGTGTAGGTGCAAACCTAAAAGGGGAAAGCCCAACAGCCTAAAAAAACCAAGACCGCTCAGTCAGCCCCCGTTGCTGCTGGGCCCGGTAGCGGTAGTGCCAGTCAGCACGGAGGAGGTTTTCAACCGGCTCCAGGTGGCTACCTGGGGGAAGCAGCTCCTTCCTTTTGAGGGCTGTGGCATTTGAGAGGTTGATTTTTAAGAACCAGTTGTTTAATTTATGATCTCTATAATGACTTCACAGACATCCTGGAGAGTGACAGCTGCTAGAGGACTGCTGTGTCTATGGGCTGTGACTGTATTTACGGGCACTATTCCTCATACAAAGTTGGGACTGTGTGAGGCAGACACCATGGCTGTGTACCGCTCCACACGGGCCCTTGCTCACTTACGTTGATAAAAGCAAGTGCCTGGAAAACACAGGGTTAAAATACTTTTAGCTTAACTGAAGTCTAAGATAGGGAACAATGTTTGTGTTGTAAGTCTGTGGTGTAATAATTTAGTAGCCCTACTAATAGAAGTGAATTATTTCTTACCATCCTGATTATCAGTTGGTTTGGAGACAGTGCCTCCCGAACATCTGCTAGCTTCGGATACTCTTTGCCCATCCTGTGTTGCTTGCAATAAATTTTGTGCAAAAGTCATACTGTTCTAAAACTTTGCCAGCTATCAGAAAGTTATAGATATGGCTGGTTTCAGCTAGTTTTGTGATTACTGGGGCATCCAGCTGTGCCAGAGGTGAAAAGTACACTGTGAGGAAGACTGCTTACCTCATCTTGAAGACCCGTGCCCATGACCACCGGAGGGAAGTCCACAAGTGCCAGAAGGAGGAGACTTATGATAATGAGTTCCTAGAACTACTTGTAATAGCCCCTGCTGCTCTCTCAGGAATCTAATGAATATGCATGTTTGTGTGTAATAAATATCTGCTCGTGTAACCCCTCGTGTGCAAGTTAGGCGAAGTGATCCTCCTTGCACCCGGGCCCGTAATAAACATACCTGCTTTATAACTCTCCTTGAGTTGTAGAGTCCGATTCAGTGCATCAACGTGGCCTGAGATGAGCAGATACATCATGCATCATTTAGTTTCTCTTGGTTCTGTGGTCATTTCTAGGAAAGACCAAGAACATGAGGTTGGTAGCTGGGCCATCTCTTTGGCAATACCTTCCCAGCCACTGTTTTCTCACCCAGTGTTATGCCAAACATGAAAAGGCAGTCTAACAAATCACCATAAATAAGCAAAACAGAACTGTACCCACAAGTATTTGGGAGTATAAATAAGCAGATACAGACTATATGAAAATAAGAGCTGAATCTTCAAAGCTTAGTTTTGGTTTTGGCTGCTTCTAACTGAAAACCTATGGGACCATAGTGCAGAAGCTGGCCTTTGCTCAGGAAGTTAGGAGAAACACTGTTTTTCTTCAAGAAGTTTGAGTGGTCTGTTGATTAAAAAGAAGAAAAAAATAAAGGAGTTCTTTGTTGAACATGATGGGAAGATCTTTCCCAACTTCCTTACTGATCTTCCCTTCTTAATGTATTTTTCCAACTCAGTTTGCTAGAAATTTTTGAATGGAGCTACATGTCCCCATGTGGCAAATTTAAGCCCAGTAAGAAGAGGTTTATTTTTTTCAGTTGTCATTATGTTATGCATGCTTCCCAGATGATGAAATCCATGGATCACAGTTCAAGATGCAGCAGGTAGAATCATCATATAGAATTGCATGGATTGGAAGATCATATGGTTCCAACCCCCCTGCTGTGGGCAGGGACACCTTCCAATAGACCAGGTGGTTCAAAGTCCCATCCAACCTGGCCTTG
The DNA here is from genome assembly GCA_009867235.2 of Psittacus erithacus. Taxonomy (NCBI): domain Eukaryota; kingdom Metazoa; phylum Chordata; class Aves; order Psittaciformes; family Psittacidae; genus Psittacus; species Psittacus erithacus. The sequence goes on along the minus strand of WYDI02027165.1, from coordinate 22,897 downwards.
AACACTGCCAGGCTAATATACATTGTTTTCAAGTTCAGTGGTACCTTCAATAATTAATCAGTTCTCCTAATTGCACAATATAAATATTATAAGCCTATAACCTAATGCCTACAAAGGCAGGCAAGTCAAATAAACCCCAGAGACTTTAATTGTACATGGATGACAATATGGGCAAACTGAAAACATGCACTTTACATACAAAAGGTCTTTTTTAAGGGGACATTTACACATTTTATCAAGAGATCAGAAGGCAGAAAAGCAGCATTTCCGTGGTTATTAAGAAGCTGCTGTAATGTGCTAGCACATCAACTGCATTTGCTCCACTTATCCATGGGGACCACTAAACACAAAACTATTTTCTGTGGCTTTGGAAGTCTCTGAACTGAATGTGTCTGTACACACTGGGGATATAGCACTTGTATGCTTTCTCTCTTCTTACACTGCTGCTGGTTACCTGAGAAGTAAAATACATGGTTAAGTAGATGTTTTGTCTAAAACAGTATGGCTGTTCTGTTGTAAAGAACTATGTCACAGCCAGGACTGCATAGATACAAGAATCAGTCATGTCAGATCAGCTATGTAATTTAGCTTTCTGAAATGAAACACTTCTTTCTTTAAACTGCTGCTCTGAACAATAAGAACATTCTCCACAATCACTTTGTATGGTGTCCAGTACTCATACCTAACTTAAGCTGACTGCTCAGTCTCTAAAAAAGGGCTTCTAGTAGGCAATTACTAGAAACGCTTGTTAGTAAGTATACTTCTATGGGTATGTATTTGTTTTATAAACAACCTGCATAAAAGGGTTATAGTTTGCAGTGGGAACATCAGTCTTATTTCCAGGGCTAAGGGTGCTGAGGGAAAGGGCAATTTCTTCCATTTACAACTGGAGGATGAAGTTCACTTGTTATCACCTACTTAATTACTGTGAGAAACTGAATAATCATTCACTTTATCCATGCCATTGAAGATCTTATATTTATGTATCACACCCTCCCCCCTCAACTCTTCTAAGCTGTTGAAATGTCTCTTAAGCAAAAGCTATTGCATCCTGTAACCAGCCTGCTCACTCTTCCGTATACCTTTTAAGTTCTGCTAGATCCTTTCTGAGAATGGGGCAAGATGCAGGGGAATTAGTTTTCAGTCAGCATCGAAAATGTTGGTTTTGCTTTCTATTTTCTCACCCATTTCTTCCCCAAGAAACTATAATTTCACTTTACATGTTACTCTAACATTCTTCCCAAAGCTTTCCAAGCTCCTTCCCTACTTTGGAGAGGTGCAAGCAATTGTCAGCCTGACAGATTTTGAAACAAAGCCCATTCTAAAACCAGGTTCACCAGTCATGCTCTGTTCAAGTGTAATTTTCAGGGAAACGGGAAGGAGGCTGGGGAAAACAACATTAGTGGAACTGTCAACTACAGGCAGTTACATGGGAAACAGCAAAGCTTTTCAAAAATGGCTTTGTTTGGGTTTGAGCTGTGGAATTAACACAGATTTCTGTCTAGTGCAGAAAAAGTATTTCAGAAATTAAATGAGCAATACAGGTATTTCAGAAAATGTAAGGAGCCTATTTCATATTCTGATAGATGACATATGCCACAGTGAGTGCTAAGATCATATCCTGCATTCAAAAGTAACCAAAAGAAAAGTGGGAGGGGTAGAAGTTGCCTCTGTAATATTGACCTGATTTATGATTCTCTGTGGGTGAGATTTCACACTTGGCTAGGTGTTGTCTGAAAAAAATTACATCACAAAAGTCAAAATCTTCTGTGGCTATTCAGTCAGCTGTGAAAAGCTTCAATTGAGCACTGTTTTTCTAGGTTGTCCAGTATAAAATACAATGAGATGAAGGGCTACAAGAGTAGCAAAAAGCTTTTTCCCCAGGGTTAGCTGAGAGTAAACACCTCCTGGACAGGTTTCCTTTCTTCACAAACTTCATCGAGATTTTTTTATCATACCACTTCGTGTTGCTGTGGTATCATGTGCATCAGCCCTTTGCCACCTAACAGCCTCAAAAGCCTGATACAGGCATTAAAATCAGACCTGGAGGGTGACAACAGTGACTTTTATGAATATGAATCTAATATATAATGTGCAAAGATACAACAGTTTATTGCAGGCCAAAAGGTATTAACGAATGCAAATCAAATAAGTATGGGCAAATTGACGTAACAAAGCCATCAAATAGTAAATATAGTAATTAATGTACATGAAAATGTAGTGCAACTTACATAAAGGTTGGGAAATATGTCTAAAAGAGCTGGACACGATTTTTTTCCTTGCTTTTATATCTGAAATGTCATTTTCCTTATACTCTCTAACTTTAGAACCCACAGAGCACTACACAGGCAAATAGCCTTGTTAGTACTCAAGACCTCAAAGTCCTGAATACAAATCATCTCCCTGGTTTGGATCAGAATTTTACATCATTGGCTTGCATTGCATGTAGTACTGTGCGTACCATGCCACATCAAGCATGTTGTCACTGAGGCATATCTAGAACCACCTGATAGAAATCAGGCCTGTACACCCTTATCTTCTTTTGGGGAGTGGTTTATCTTATTCCTATATTAGAACATACTCTCCCACCCACTGCTATCATATACACTCAATTAATTAAAACTTTGCTGATTCTTCTTTCTGTTAGCTGACTATCAGCCTTGCTGCCTCATTTCCCAAACATCACTATGCACCTCAGATCTCTTTTGCTAGTTTTGCTCCCCTGCTGTGTCTCTAATTTTTCCATGTCAGAAACCCTGCAATACTCTTTTCTTAGGAGGAAGTTTTTCCAAGTCCTAAATGGCAGGAGGCTGCCTCACTGTTTACTATTCAGTAAGGATTATGAATTACCTATTTTTCCCACCTTCTCCCTTTAAATCCATCCTGACAGCCTGTAGACATCTGTATTGTGAATGATGTTTTAGCCCAAACTCCCCAAGTAACCACTCACAAATGTATTTTCTTCACAGAGAAAGGAGATAAATCTCGTGGTCTACTTCCTCCTGCAGTACAGGCAGGTTCTCTTACAAGTAAAACTACTATGAGAAAAAGACTAGCAGCAGTCTTTGCAGCTGACTGTGGCAGGCTACCGACTGTGGTCCTTGTGCATCAAAGTTAAAGCTTGTGCATTTGAGCATAAAATCCTAGTGAGGGATCAGAACACCCAATGCTGCCAGACAAGGCCCTGATTTATAACACCACTTTGACACATACTTAATATGTGAGCATATGCTTTAACACTTCTGTATCACACTAGAATTACTTGCACCTTTTCGTTCATTTGTCTCACTGTTCTGAGTAAAGTAGCTCAGCTCTGGAAACAGATGAAAGCTCAGCCAATGCTGCCTGCCTACCTGAGCGAGCACTTAGCTGCCACTCTCAGCAACTTCACGCCAAAGCATATTTAGGATCAACAGACTGAACACTTCTGCACCTAGAGGTGAGCAGAGTGTGCCAATTCCATTCCTACTGCAGGCAGTTCGATAAAGTTCCACACTCTATGACTTCAAAAAGGTGATGTTGCTGCTGCCATCCACTTCTGTACTGCTGCCTGAGGGTAGGTATCAGCAAGGCCAGATACCTGTGCTGTACCCACCTGCCCAGGATGACTCAAAGCTCTGCAGCTCTGATGAATTATGACCAGGCATTTGACATGTCCTCCTGGGAGGTAACCCTGCTGTAACAGAAACTGACACGTTTTCGTGACTGAAGGGGATACACCCCTTTTACCATTAGCAAACACCAGTTAGTCACAAGAGGTGATGTAGTCACTTACATCCACAAGGAACAATTGGACTTTGGCATTAGAGGACTAACATTAACAGCCATTCCTGTCTGAGGAAAGAAGACGATTTCAGACACACCCCTGTCTATAATGCTACCTGCTGCCAAGGCTAGTGACTTCTGCCCATGCGGAAGCTCTGATTAAGTTAGCCTCACTTTGCAGGCTTTCACTCCTCTTCCCACACAATCCTCTGTACTGTGTAGCCATATGGTAAATCTGATCACAGAGCTGGCCCAGATGGAAAAATGAACCCCAATTATTTTCTTGCAGGGTTTTACTTGTCAGTTCTGATGAGAGTCACCATGCTGCAGTGAAATGCTCAGGGAATGAAAGACAAGGTGCCATGACCTGAAATTGACCATCATACTGTAAACACAGCTAGACAGGCTGTGAACTGCAGGGTCTGAGCATTCAATGACTAACTCCTGATGGTACTTGATGCTGGCATGTTCCTCTTCTGTTGAGAATTTGTCCTTCTTAATTTGATTTGCAAGCGATAGAAGCACGCTGTTCAGTACACCACTGGTTATATTTGCTGTGTTGTTAGTAAATACCTTGGATAGATGTTAGCACAGCACATCTCACCCCCTCACCCTCACTGAATAGGACTTGGCAATCTTTCCAGCTGCAGTGAATAGGGCACCAGTGGGTAGTAGTTTGTCACTTGTAGAATTTCTGTGTTTTCAATCTGCTGATAGGGGGAAGTAGAATTCAATCAACTCCTGTTAGAGGGTAAATATGAATCAAACAAAATGTGTATGATAAATGACAGTTCAGAATGCAACTCAAGTTTTCTGTGTTCAGGATGCTGATCCTTCCATTTGACTGGAATCTCTTTTGCCCCAGTTGTTTTTCTTCTGCTGGAATACGGAGAAAAAGTAGATCTTAGAGAATTCTGGCTAAGTGGTATTTGCCCTACTTCCTTCATAGGCAACATGGAAGACATCTGACTTGTATTAGCAAAGCAGTAGTTTTCAAACTAAGACCCATTTCTCCCTGGGCAGTTGCAATGTGACTAAAGACAAAATTGTGTAGGCTGCAACTGAAATGATGCACCTGCAATTGCTAAAGCAGCTGACATTGCCACTGGAAACTTCTCAGAATTCTACAGGTTTCACAGTAGATGCCTAGAATAAAACAGTGCATAGGCACCAGTGGTATCACCTGTACTTCCTTTCCTGCTTCTTGCCAGTTAAAAGAAAACAGAAAGATCAGACTGTTTACAAGCATGGTACACTATTTCCCTTCAACAGCTAGGATATGTGGGGGATAAATAATGCTTTGATATCAAAATATTTATCACATTTTGAGTGCTCCAATAACAAGGAAAAAAAAATTAGCTTTTAAGAGAATATGGCTCCAACAGCACTGGGGCGGTGGTGTTGTTTATTATTCTAAAGTGAGGATGAGTATCCTAGTCACCATGCATTTGCATTTATCCAGCTTAGAGCAACCATTACTCTCTATTTGCTGTATCTTCATTTGTTGTGACACATTCACAATCATGCCAAAATGGTACTTAAGTCAGATCAATGTAATAAAGGATCTATCACAGATCTACATGAAGCATAAATAGCACTTCAGTGTGCTACTGGTTGCGTTGTTCCACTAGAGGTGCCAATATCTACCCAACAACAAATGTCAAGGGTTTTCTGGAAATTAAAGTAGCCCAAAATACAGTACAGCCCTCGGTAAAAAACACCTACAGACTAGCAGTACACTTGGGCAGCACAAGTACTACAGCCAAACAAAAGTGAGAGCACTTACAAAGTTATTCTTACGACTGAACGACCTCGGCTTCTTTTGAAAATATCCAGCTTGATGTTACACAAAGTGCAGAAACAACACCAGTCCCAGTTCTGCACTCCTGGGATTTTGCCAGCACTCACAAATTGGTCCAAAATAATGTGTGGCAAAAAGGAGACATCCTCATCTCATATGAATTAGGGTAGTTCCATTTCTGGACTTGAATCAAGAGTAACGATTCCACCTGGGTCTTCTCTGACACAGGACTGTGGAAGACACTAATGTGGCTCTTTAAAAAGGTTTCTTTGCCTTAAGGCTAATTTTAGCCTTTCCTCATACAGACCAGTAAACGGAAGATATTTGGCAATTTTCATTTTGTCAAGTTTTATTCAGTGAGTTTATTACTTGCAGGAAACCTTTGTACAAGCTGGAGAAAGGAGCCAGGTCTCCTACCTTCCAAGCTTCAACTCTGATCATAAGATCAGCCTCAGTGCTAAATGTTATTTATTTCCAAGTACTACTACAAAGCACATTCTGTTTACACTTTTTTGGAAGTTAAATGAATGGCTTGTTGGTTTGCTTTGGTTTTTGTTTTTACACTTCCTTGTTTTAAGCCAGTCACTGTAAACAATACAATCCACAAAAAGAAAGCAGCAGCCAACCCCGTATTTCATCAGTGTCACTGGCTATCATTAGGCTCCTGAATTTACTGCTTTACTACAGTAACACAGTAACTCCCATTAAATTACTCTAATCCAGCAGTTAATTTTTCTTCTCTGAAGAGCTCTTGAGAGTGCAGCAGTCTTTAGTCAAAAGCCTAGACTGTGACCCAAAACTGTGTACCTAAAAGACCTTTTGACCTCTTTCAACAATAGAATGTGCAGAGGAAGCAAGAAAAGTATTTATTTAAACAGCACTGCACCTTTAAAACCCCTGTTCTTCTTGACTGTAGGGAGCCATTTGTTCCAAGACAAGCAAGCGACTAAAGCAACCTGCTCCCTTGCCAGTATGTATTACCCAGAATGTTCTCCATCCTTTCTCCTTGGAAGTGTTTGCGCACACGCAAGTCTTGAAATTTCTTTGGAGTTACTGGATCAAGTGTCAGATTGTTGAAGCTGCCTAAGGAAGCTTACATTACAAATTGCTGTTTCGTATGCATTCATTTATTTTGCAGTATACTAAATCTGGTGTTTCATAAGCATTTGCTTAATTCATAAGATGGCAATAACACTCAAAAGGCTGTATTCCCATACTTCTACAGAAGTATACCAGCCACACAAACATACCAGTCTTCAAAGGAGGCATATTAATCCATGCCAAGAAAACACCTGCAGTCATATTTTTCTGGTGGTATGTTTTGAGGTTGCTGAAGGTTGAAGAACATGCTCCATCCCTGTCAGTGTCCAAGCCAGGTTGGACAGAGCCTTGGGCGACATGAAAACTGTGTGAGGCACCGCTGCCCACAGCAGCAGGGTTGGAACTAGATGATCTTAAGGTTCTTTCCAACCCTAACTATTCTGATTCTGCGTGCTGATCACTATCAGAGTGGTGCACTGGTGGCAATATCGCACCAACCGAGACCCCCTGATTCCCATCCATAAGCTGATCCATCAATTGGAGAGCCAAAGAGCAATCAGCAGGACCCGCTCACCCTTTAATAGCCCCATTTGGTCGGCGTAAGTCTAACAGAGAGTGGAGACTAACAGTAGACTATCGTGGCCTGAACAAAGTCACGCCACCCTTGAGTGCTGCTGTACCGGACATGCTAGAACTTCAGTATGAACTGGAGTCAAAGGCAGCCAAGTGGTATGCCACGAT
>WYDI02027165.1:3704-15444 GCA_009867235.2 Psittacus erithacus | reverse complement strand
TCTCAATTCCGTTGGCAGCAGAGTGCAGGCCACAGTTCGCTTTTACTTGGAGAGGCGTCCAGTACACTTGGAACCGACTGCCCCAGGGGTGGAAACACAGCCCTACTATCTGCCATGGCCTGATCCAGACTGCACTGGAACAAGGGCAAACTCCAGAACACCTGAAATACATTGATGGTGTGAGGCAGTACCACTGCAGCGGAACTCAAGACTCTTGGTTATACTCGTACTCTTGACTATAGCTAGAACACATTTCACAAGCCCAAGTCTCCTTCACACCCTGGACAGGGTACCACCCTGGACGGGCCACATTCACCCCAGTGAAACCCTTTCCGTGCAGCATGTCTTCACATGGCCAGGTAATCTCTTCACACCCAAAGCATACCCTCGGGCACAGATCTTGCATAGCACGACAAACACACAAAGCATAGCGGCTTCTTCACAAGGGCTTCCCTAAATCCTATACTTCCCAAAGCTCAGTACTGCCAAACCGGTTCCTCCAGACTTCCTCCGAGGCCGCCGGGTGCCCTATCCTCGCTCACTGCCACCTTTCCAGCCCCCCCACGTGTCTTTCTGAGCCCCTCGCCTCAAAGCAAGGATCGTTCCTGCACCAGCCCCGCAATACGCATCTAGACCAGCCACACGAAACCCGCCTGGCCCCAGCGATCACCTAACAGAGACAGTCTCTTCAAAATCAAAAGCACGTTATAAATGGTGCTATCTTTAAAGAGAAAGCGGAGAGAGCTGCCCGAGAACCCCCACCCAACAAGCTGCTCCGTCCTTGAGCCCTTCGCCCTTCACCCGGCCTTAGCCTCAGCGAGGAGCCAAGGGAGCCAAGGGAGCCAAGGGGGCCGAGCGCCCCGACCGCCGCCCCAGACCGCAGTTCCCCTTCCCGGCGCCGGCCGGAGGACGGACAGCAGAGCCACCGCTCCCACCTCGGCTTCCCGGCGCCGGGAGCGCATCGCCCTTCCTCTCCGCCCCGCCCCCGGGCTTCCGGTCAGCCCCACGCCGGGGCGGGCAGGCGGCATAAAGGGTGGCCCGTCCTCCCCACCCGGAACCGTTGTGGTGCCTGTTTGCTGCTGCAGCCTCTCGCAAGCCGCGGGGCTGGCAGCGCCGCGCTGGTCAGGTGGGGTGCGTTCTCTGTCCTTCAGCTCCACAGGCAGAGGTACCCGCGGCCGTCCCGGTGCTGGGGAGGTGGGGAGCGTGGGTCCCGGGCCTGAGAGAAGGTGATGAGCGGGTCACCGCTGCTCAGAGCTGCCCGTGCGGTTTGGGGCTTGGTGGTGTCAATGCCGTTAGCAGAGGAGGTGTGTCAATAGAGAGTAGGGGGTCTTGCGGGTGGTGAGGAGGGTATCATGGCGCAGGACCACTGTGGTTCTGGGGAGACCCAACTCTGCAGGTGCAGTAAGTTCATGTTTGCCAAGCTCCACTCAGATGATTGAGTGAGCAATCTTTAAGCCCTTTGGCTAACAGAAGTGTTCTGTGGTTCGGGTGCCAGCCTTAATGCTGCTGTTGTGTTTCCTGAGCACTTGAGAGTCTGCAAGAGCCTCTCGCTGTAAGCATTAGCACACCTACCAGGAAGTTTGTTCTGGCAACGTTATCTGTGCTTGAAAAAAAATCTGTGTGATAAGCTATTGTAAATCCTCTGATGCTTTACTACAATATAAAAGCTCTCCATACTTCTGTCTGTTTGAGTCTAGCCTATTAAGAAACAGTACATGGCATCAGAAGGGATCTGAGATCTTATTTGTGCTGAAGATACCCTTGGTTAATTCACCTGTAAACAGATCCCTGCTTGCTCTAGTTGAGGAGCCAAAATCAGCCTTGGCTAATGTAATTGTCTATGGATATGCTTGGTTACAGTAGCTGTGTAATTAGCAGTGCTAATGCAATGAGAATGGAGGGCTCTTGGCCTAGTCAAAGCTGGGTTGGCGAGAGATGTGTCAGTGGAAATTAAGTATCTCATTGAAGGATGCGGAGTTGGTGATCTAACAGAAAGTCCCCTGTGGTGTGTATGCCTAAATCAATTCTATTTCTCTAAGAGAAAGTCAGTAGTTCCCTAAGATTTAATGAGCCTCTGCCTTATGCAAGCCTAATTCATTATTGTTTTGCCTAATAAATTACTAACACAAACTCTAAACTGGATTTAGGTCAAATTGTGTAATATACTTTGAAGGTAATTGCTTCCCTTAGTTTTCCATAGGGATTAACTGCAACATTCTTATCTATTCCCGAGATACCAGTCTCCTTTCAAAGTGTGTTAAGTCAGTGTAATCAAGTTAAATTCAGCAACTACTTATTTATTGCTTCTGGTTTAGGTCCAGCAAAGAACTCTTATTTCCAAAGACTTGCAGGTTTCTTGATGCACATGAAATCTAGTAACACTTTTCCTGTACAGCTCTGGTTTTGTTTATATCTGTAGCAGCTCTATGTGAGCTTACTACAGGAAGTGTCAGTGTTGGCTCTAGAAAAGTTTTCCTGTGCTGGTTTGATATTTCTTCCATTTCTTACTGGTGTTAGTGCCTCTGCACACATTTTGTCCTGTTTAAAAAGGGAACAAAGAATAGAAAAAACTTGCCGTGTGGCCTCTCTTCAGAAAGAACTCGTTTCCCTACCCACTAAGGTTTTGATGAATGCTTTTCTGATATTGGAATATTTTTGTGATGTCCTAATGTTTCTGACAGAAAACTCTCTGAAATAATTTGCTGTGTTTCAGCAGAGGCCTGTCCCTTTTCAGGACTTGCCTTGCTTCCATGTATAAAAACAGAGACTCATGATAACGCGCATATGTCCACATGCTGAATTTCATGAACTTTGCTCAGAGAGTAGCAGAGCTCCAAGTAACTTCTCCCTTTGGTACTTGTCAAACATGATTACCTGCTCACACAGACAGCAGTGTTAACTAAGAGATGTGATCAAACTAGGAATGCAGTGCTGAAGGTTGAAGTGTAAGTCCCAGTGTGCTCTACCTTTAGCTGAGAAGGAAGATATTAATCCATAGTTAAACCACAGTTAGTCAGCAATTAAAACGTGCTTTAACCATAGCATTCATATACTGGGAAATAAATAGCATTCTTTCAAGGACTTAAATTCCTTTTTGGTGTAAGCATTACTATGATGAGTACAGATTGTGAAGTTAACACATACCTGAGATGATATGATTCAAGCCCATGACATTTGCTTAATGCAGGGAGGTGAAGAGAAGAAACTCAATAGCTTTGCAGTGTGTTCCTAAACAAAATGCCATTCAGTTTTAAAAGTAGGCTCTCCTCAATAATAGTAGTACTGGTAGTTTGTAAGCAAATCGTGACAGCCAGGTATGGTTTGGAGGTCTTTAAGCACATTGTATTCTGAAGCTTCCTATGCTGGCAGTTTGTCAGCAGGGTTGAGACTGTGACTTGGTCTGCATATGATTTCTTAATTACAAGAAGTGCCTACAAAGCAAAAATGTCATAGTCCTAAAAGGAGAATTTTTCCTGACCTGAAGGATTAGCCTGTGAGCTCTAAAGTTGTTTGATCAAGCTGTAAGGTTTGATTTGTAATTGCCATGAATTTCTGCTTAAGATGTTCAGGGCGCAGCTATCACTTTTTTGAGTCCACATTCGGATAAAGCAGAGATGGAAACCCGTGACATGAGTAGGGAATTGCTGAAGCAGATGAGGACAGGTGTCTCCTGCCTCTGCCAAATGTTAAATCAGTTGTGTGCTGTGTTCTGGAGGGCAGTTGAAGCAACCTGGAGACAGTATAGGAAGGACGAATGTGTCTGATGTGCAGGTGTAAACCTGTATAGCTTTTTGAAGCAGCACTCAGAAGCAGGCTGCAGAAAATATGTAGAATGGTTCTGAAAATGCATTTTGAAATACTGATGTTAGCATTTTTTTTTCTTGTTATGGCTTAACCTGTCTGAAAAACATTTTCTTTTACCAGGTATCTGAAGAAATATTCTCAAGATGAACTTCTTCCTGGAAACACTCAAAGTCATTGGACTACTTGTCTATTACTTGCTGGAGTCACTAGTGTTCTCAGTTGTACCTAAACGGAAGAAGAGTGTTAGTGGTGAAATAGTACTAATAACAGGAGCAGGAAGTGGCATTGGGAGACTCTTATCCATAAAATTTGCCAGCCTTGGAGCCACAGTGGTTCTCTGGGACATTAATCAAGAGGGACTTAAGGAAACAAGTGAACTGGTCAAAGAAAATGGAGTGGTGAGAGTACACTGCTATGTCTGTGATTGTAGCAACAGGCAGGATGTCTACAGAGTAGCTGATCAGGTAAAGTATCATATTTGTGGCTATCACTATTGTAAGATGAGTGCATGCGTATGTGTATGATAAGTTTTAGTGACTTTAAAGCCAGAGATTAAAGTTGATTGATTCAGAATGTACTTCACATGCTACCTTTTTCAATAATACTGTTTTTTCGAGTTGACTTGTGTACCTCTGCTCCTTTAAAAATAAAAAGAGCTGGTTCTCTTTCTCAGTAGCTCGTTTCAACTGGGCAGCTTCTCATTCATTCAATTACTGAGCAAGATCTTACTGGTGAAGTGCAGGAAATCAATTTATTGAAGCTAAAGCAGTGTTTCAAGTGCTGGCAGGCTTTTACAATGTATGGTCTTTAGGGTTTACTCTTGGTAAGAAGGATTAACTGCTTTGGCAATTTCCAAATAGTTCCGTGGCTGTGAATAGGTGTTTGCAGACTCAATTTATCAGAATTAATAAATGTTTCTTGAAGTCTTAAGTGTTTTGTACTTTCCTTTCTGAAGAGCTGTGTAAATATAGCATGCGGTTAGATATTTTGGGCAGACTAGTAGAACTGCCAGAAGCTAAAATTGCTTAACAGTTACCATTATAACAACCTGTCTTCATTTGCTTAAGATGTTGCTGGACTGGGAAGCTTCCACAGTGAGTATTTGCCTGAGGATGAATTCTTAAAAAACCAATGAAGATTCAGCTGTCTTCAGGAACATCTGCTGGCTGCAGTAACGTTCCTCTTTTGGTGCTGCTTAAGAAGCTGTAGCCTCCTGCATTTTTCTGTCTGCAAAAATGACTAGAACAAACTTCCTGATAAGGGGAGCTTGTGCATGATTTACAGCTTGTTTGAGGCTGGTGCTGTTGGTTTTGTAATCCTGGTAATGCTGGTCACCCTTGGTCCCCCATGCAGCCTCATTACACCAGCTGAGTTGCACATCTGCTGTCCCTACAGAGCAGTTGTGCATCTCTCACCGCAGGCCTGCAACTGTGCTTCCTGCTCAGCTGGGAGCAGTGGAAGAGGAGGGAGTATTCCAGTGTGAGGGACACTGGAACAAAGAAGGTGGAAACTAACCTTCAATTTTCAGGACTCAGGGGCTAGACCTTCTGTCCCATGGAGAAAAGCAGAGCCATTCTGGCCAAACAGAAGAGGGTGTAGTGAAGTATGTAACACAGATTAGGGATGATAAAACCAGAGGCAGACAGGAGCAAAGGAGTGGCAAGAGGGTCTCAGTGCATGATTCCTCACTTAGAATCTTCTGTCAGCAGTTTGCTAACAGCTAATCCACTAATAATCTTCCTGCTGAGCCACGTAGAAGAAAAGATCCTACTACTGTTATTTCAGAAACATCATGCCCTACTGACAACTGATGTAGAACCATACTGACAACTTTCCTATCTTAGTTGACAGCAAGACTCTAGGATTAGTGCTTGATGCCACTGTTCACTTAATGCAGGGCAGTAGACTTTGGATCATAGTGTTCAGTGTCGGGCTTTACAAGATGGGGCAGCATGGTTCCAGGTTTTGTTTCCCCCTGCCCGCTGTGGGGATTCAGCTTCACACAATGACTTGGACTTTTGCAAGACTATAGCGAACTAAATTCATGCACACAGGGCAGGATATGCTTGAAAACTTTGTGCCTAGTAAAACAATCTCAAAGCCAATGCAGACTGTATGTGTACCTTAAATACCTGCTTCTGGTACTTCATCAGCCACACAGAGACCTGGAAAGAGCCACTCCAGTAGTAAGAAAACCAAAAAGCTCTGCACATGGTGGTGTCCGTGTTCCTTTCCTGTACCACCAGGATGAACGACAGCTTTTGGCTGTCAAGAAAATTATAATATGTTTGTTCCAGAGGTACCCAACCCCAAAAGGAATGTGGTCTTCTCTGACCTACTCCTCCCTCCCTTGACTTCAGCTGAACTTTTAAGAACCTAGAGCTTTGAAAGAGGGAGTAACTCTATGGGTGTTTTGATCCTCCTACTCTTGAAGAACCAGAAGTCTTTTCCTCATTATGTTGCAAAAGGACATCTGGGTTCACATTTACTTCCAGGATCTCGTGCATATTATCTCTTTTGCTTATCCATTATCTTTTCTTGCGGCTTAGTCAAGATGACAGCTTGCAGCCAGTTTTCCTCTTTTCTGAGAATGCTTTCCTTTGCAGAGGAGCAACAGTAGAAGCATACTTCCTGGTGGTATTTTGCACTGCCTGTAGAGCAGCCAGTGCTTTCTTCTACCTCTTGTAGGTAGTTTGGAGGGGTTTGTGGTTCTTAGAAAGCTGTTTTGAGATGATCTTTGGGGATCGTGGTAATTGCTCACTACTAAAGTTCAATATGAAAGCATAAACATAAATGCAGAAAAAAACCAGGAAATAGTGTTTGTACCTGAAAAAGATGTTTAATAAGATCAGCTGGAACATACTTTCCTCCACTGCACAAATGGGGAGGTTTAGAGCTTTCGCAAGCTCACCTCTCCCATCATTTAGGGGAAAGGCTTAATAAAGGTCTCCTAGACTTTGCCTCAAAGCCGAGTAGGGAAACCTGGGCTGACTGTCTTGACAGTCATCAAAAGACTCAAGTACTGTGCAAGCTGGCTTCAGCCTTCAAGTTGTATGGCAGCACTTTTTCTGTTCTCAGGTTGCTCTGTGGAAAATGTAAGAGGATTTGAATATAATGCAAGGAACTTCACAAGTGAAGGTTTAGATATCGCAGCCCTCATGTATATTTGATGTACCTGATCCTGGTGAACTTGCATAAGAATCTATGTACTGTGCCTTGCTGTGTGGCATAACGATGGCCTTACAAACAGGATTGCCTGTTGGTTTTAAGATGGTTTACTGTAGCAAAGTACTTGTGTTAGTTAAACTCCGTGCAGCAGAAACTTGTCTGGAACAGTCACAGCAAGAACCAGAGCTGCTGAAAGCAGAAGCCTGTGTGGAGCTGTTGGGCTTCATACCTCCAAACACAGTCCAGTTGTAAGCTCAGCTCTAAAAAGACATCAGGTGGGAACATGGAAGAACCTGAGGCGTTTTGATCTGTAACAATCATAAGAAGTTCAAGTAGATGTGTGCTATATTTCTATTTATTATGTTTTCATATGTAAAACTTAGAAGGCATATTTTGTATTTATTGCATTATATCTTGAGGCTTTTTGTTTTAGGTTAAAAAAGAAGTTGGCGATGTTAGCATCGTAGTCAACAATGCTGGTATTGTAACTGGGAAGAGATTTATTGATTCTCCAGATTCACTTGTGGAAAAAACCATGGAAGTGAACATAATGGCACACTTCTGGGTAATACCTGTACTTTGCATATACATGCTAAAACATTGGTTTAACATGTTTTCAGTGTTAATTTTGCCTTTTGGAATTGAGGGAAATATGCAAGGATATAATAGATCCTTTTAACTTCATTCAGAAAGTATATGAGAAATTTCTTTCTATGTCTGGAAGTCTGTAAAATAAGAGTGGAAGAATGGGTCTTTTGAGAACTTCTGGGGTAGGTAGATAGAAGCAAAACTGCTTCGTATTTAGAAATGCTCTTAAGATTGAAGTTTACCATTTGCTGAATTCTGAAGCTAGTCATAACCTCAAAATTAATAGTTATAATCTCAAAATTAATTGACATGAAGGAGGCTCAGCCTAAAAGTTGGTTTTCTCTACTAACAGAGAAGTGTTCAGTTCTGCTTGTGTTCTAGTTGCTTTGCGGTTATAATAGTTTCAGTAAGAAATACCACATGTTCAGACAATGCTCTTAAGTGGTGCTTTTGTCCAAAATGACTAACTTAATGTGCTTTTTCTTCCAGGGAAGGCAGGTCATCTATATGGTGTTCCTATCAGAAATAATTGCAAAGGAGATATTAGAACGTGCTTCAGTTTCTTCATAAATAAATTTAATCACAAAGATTAAATGCATTTAACAGAAGGAAGAAGCAAAATTCAGAGTCTTGCCATTTTACAAAATTCACAGTGAACACTTAATTCTTATTTGAAGCATTGCAGTGCTGAGCTTTAGGCTGAAAGAAACTTGAGCTGAAGCTGTATGTTTAGCTTTCAGCAAGTTACAATCTGTCTGTGGTGTTGAGGAGCAAGTGGTACTGGTGGGGCCTGGAAAGTCCCAGCTTTGTAGCTGAAGGTTAGAGTTCAAACAACAAACTCCTTCCCCCTTCTTTGAACTGTAGAGAGAATTTTTTTATAAACAACATCTTCAGAATATTATAGCACGTATCTTACTTAGTAACATGTTTCATTGCAACTCTTGACTTCTGTTGCAGACTTACAAAGCCTTCCTCCCAGCAATGATAGCCTCTAACCACGGACACTTGGTTAGTATTGCAAGTTCAGCGGGACTGACTGGAGTCAATCTTCTTTCAGGTGCTGTATTAAAGCTATTATTCACCTAGACAATTAGTTTGATTAAACTCTGCAGTCAGCGCTCACGAAAATAAATCCTGATTTTGAGTTTCTGTGTCTTTGTGTACAGGTCAAGTAAATGGTCAGACTTTCAAACTAGCTGACCTTAAGTAGACCATTCCTTTTAAAAGAGTTTTCCTGATATGCAGCAGTGCTGTGAAATAGGGTTTTCTGTCAAGGCAGTTAGAGGATCTAGGAGCCATGTAGAGCTTTGGAAACCGAGAACTTCAGTGGTGCTAAAATTAACCTGCAGGTATTTGGTAGGGAAGAGGCCATTGGGAGGTTTGGTTTTGGCAAGCATGTTCCCAAGCTCAGCAGAGCTCTGTACAGGTTTTGCTGATTCGGAGAACTACTAAAATCCAGGTGTGGTGCAGAGATGTGATATCTCATTTTGCCTTCTGTGTCTCAGCCATTCATTCAAGACAGCCCACACAATGATGGAAAGTAAGTGGTGAGATTAGGGCAGACTCAGAAGACATTTTGAAAAATGCGTGCAAAGGGGGAGGAAAATGAAATAAGGTGACATAGCAGTAAAACAAATATAGCTTCAAGGCACTGATAATGAGGACAAATCGAGTTTCAAGTTGAAACCAGATTAGAGTCTTGAAAGCTTGAGTTTGATGTGTAGGAAGCTAGCGAATGAATTCAAAGATAAGGTCTGGTATGAAAAGATGATTTAATTTGCTATTGTTCAGTAGAGAGTGGAAAGGTGATTTGCCAGGGTGTGATGAGAAACCCTTTGTCTGCCAGTCTAGAAGCAACAGTTAGCTTAGGAAGGGGAAAGTAAAGGAGTGAGTCACATCGAAGGCAAATTTCATTTGTAACCTAATCCTGAAAAAAGTTGCTACTCTGTTGTAAAGCATTTTATTATTGGACAGTAATTTCCTGCAGGTACTGTATATATATAATTTCTGTAGTATAGTGCTGTTGTTGATACTGTTAAAAAACAAACACAAATCTGGTGAGATAGTTTACTTGCTAGAACATAGTTTTGTCCCTGTTCTCTGTCGTATTACCGCTCCTGTGTCCGTATTCAGTGGTGGGACTCACTGAACCTGTTTAGTAAAGGTCAATTAGTAGATTAAAATGTTTAACTGTAATGTTTTGTTTATTTTACAGATTACTGTGCAAGTAAATTTGCAGCTGTTGGTTTTGCAGAGTCAATTAATCTAGAGATGAGAAGACTGGGAAAGACTGGTGTTAAAACCACAATTGTGTGCCCTTACTTCATAAACACAGGGATGTTTGAGGGCTGTTGCTCTAAGTGAGTAAACTCTTGTGAGGTTTTTAATGCAACTTGCATGTTTAGTATGTTGCATACTCCCATTTCCTTATAAAATTCATGAGATAGGCTTTTTTCTGCTTGTGTTATTTTTAAGGCCTCAGGTGGGTGTTAACAGTGCTTACCCAGTGAGTGGGCAACCCAAATGGCAAAGCCCTTGGTACTTTGATATTCATGTAAGCTGAAACGTGAAACTTAGTTGGTGTCCTTTCCTCTGCAGAAGCCAAATGCTCCAGCTGTCCTCTCTGTTTTCTAAACCCCCATTCGCCTCCTGAAATCAGTGGCATAGCTTTGCTAGAATGCTTGTATAATGACAGAATTTCGAGGAGCTGAATAAAAGCCTGTGTGTCTTAATATGAGGACTGCTTGTGTTACGAGAGATCATACAAGGGGAAAATAACAATGGCCACTCACTCTCTAACATAATGAAGGTTCTATTGTTTGTAGGATTTGTGGTATTTATTTCTTCTTTTAGTTGACTAGCTGCAAAATTGAGACTTCTGTTGAGTAAAAAATTTGCTTTTTGAATCCAAAGCAATTTGTTACAGTAAAAAATGCCTTCTCTTCCAGGTGGCCACATGTGCTTCCCAGTCTGGAGCCCGAGTACGTGGCTGACAAGATAATCAATGCTGTTCGGCGGGACCAAGAAATATTGGTGCTACCACGTGTTCTGTATTTCTTTTTCGCTTTGAAAAAGTAAGTTATGCCTCTCCTTCTTTCCCTCCCTCTCTTTTCTGCCGAGGGATGTTTCAGCTATGTGCTTGACTAAAAGTGCCAACCAGGCTTCCACTTGGACAGAACTTAATGAAAATTCACACCAATGTTTCTAGAGTTCTCTTTTTTTTTTTTTTCCTCATCTCTAGCAGTTCAGTCTACCCTTGGACCACAGAACAGTGACAGGAATGTCTAACTTTGACCTGCTGACTCTATTTGCTGTAGTTTTACTGTGGGCTGTAGAGACTGGGCCTGCTTCTCAGTAGCTGCATATCTGGTGCAAGCCAGACTGGGAAATTGATCTGCCTAATAACTCAGGCTGCCAAGGGAGTGTAAGGGATATTTTGAGAGGACCAGTGGTAGTATAGTCTAGAGAGTGTACTGTCTTTGCTAGAATTTGCCTGGTAAAACTAATTCTGTGATAAAACTGCACAACTCTACTAATGTCTGTTTTGGTTTGTTTATTTGTTAATAATCTTTCTTCTCTTCAACTTTCCTACCTTATAGCATCCTACCCGTGAAAGCTTCTGTTCTCCTTATGGAGTATTTTGGAACCCTCCATGTCATGGATGGCTTCAAAGGTCGAGCAAAGAAGAACTGAAAAAGCACAAAATTCAGAGACCAGGAGCTCTAAAGTGGACCTTGCTAAAGGTGGTGGTGGGAAAGAACTGTTTCTATAGCAGCTGTGAGCTGAAGGAGCCTCACCTCTCATTAGTAACAGATTTTAAGAAAATTGCTTTTTAATTGGCTCTTTATCAATAGCTTTCACTCAAACTATTTGTTTTTAATCTGGTGAACTGTTTTCTTTTCACCTTATTGTGGAAATACATTAAATGAAATTAGTCCTTTCAATTATGTCTGTTGTAATGCCTTAAACATGATCCTGCATCACAGACTAATATTTGGCACTTCTGGGGGAGAAGGCACTGAATGTCATGGTTTAAGCTTAGTCGTAAATTAGAAAAGCATGTAGCCTGCTTGTTTTCCCCTGCAACCTGTCCTTCCCCCCCTCCCCCCCCCACTCCCGGAGGGATGGGGAGGAGAATCGAAAGAATGTAACTCCCACGGGTTGAGATAAGAACAGTCCA
>WYDI02027162.1:13453-37059 GCA_009867235.2 Psittacus erithacus | reverse complement strand
CTCTAGTGGAAGGTGTCCCTGCCCATGGCAGGGGTTGGAGCTGGAGGAGCTTTAAGCTCCCTTCCAACACAAACCATTCTATAATCCCCCAGGTTCTGTGCATTGCAGGCAGACACAAGTGACCTGCAGGCATGGCCGGGGCCGTGCTGAACATCCTGCAGCATCAGTCCCTTGGGCGCTGTGGCACAGATGCAGGCAGACTGCACGCGTGCAGCCAGAGCCATAAACAAATTCCTGCCCTTGGGATTATTACTTTTATTAGCTGTAAACCCCTTTGTTTATGGGAAGTTCAGAAATGACATGAAAACATAAACGTGAGGTGTGCAAATAAATCTTGCTGGCAGAACTGATCGCTAGGCTCATTATTACGGAAATAAATTTAAGATGCGACTTTTCAGAGCTGCTGAAAGCCATCACTTTCCGTAGCTGTTTTATGCCTCTCTGATGAGTGAATGCCAAAATCTGTGGTGTGTGGGAATGTTTTTCTGATGTTGCTTGCTTTAAAAGTAATTCCAGTCAGACAAAGGCCACTGGATAATGAGGAAGCCTCTGTGGTGCTGGCTGAGTCCATCAGTTCCCATGGCGCTGCTGGCCTGGCACACTCAGGGGCTCTCCCCTGCTTGTGGTCCATTTGCATTCCACACAGGGGTTGCAGACCTATTATTGTGATGTTGCTCACTGCATAAAGCCCAATTAAGGAAAGGTTAGGATGCAATTTAAAATCCTAAAGTGTCCTTCATTTCAAAGTGAAGTTTATGTTGCTGTGGAGTTCCTGGAACACACGATCAGATCATTTCCAAAGACTAAGGTCACTGCTGGTGGTGAATTTGTGTGCTTGGTTTGACCCCTGTAGGATTCAGTGGGTTTCTCGACAGGGATGGATGTAACACACAAGTCTCGGTCAACCATTTATAGTCCCTTAATGGGTTTGTGCCTCTGCTTTTCAAAGGGTCTTAAATGTGGGAATACCAAAGAGAACCGCAATGTGAAGTGACAGGTATCAAAAGTACCCACTTTGTCAGTGGAATTGTCCTCTGGGGGTGTTACAGTGATAAGCAAGAAAATTACAGGTGGGCAAGTGCCAGGCCAACTGTCTATATCAGAATCAGCTGGTGCCACCCCTTGGCTGTCCGCAGGAGGGGATCTGTTGTGGTCACCACCCATGGAAGTCAGGCTCTTTAAAGAAACATGGAATGATGTGATCAAGGCTGCCTATGAAGGCTGCCTTCAGAGTGCTGTGCTCCTGCTGTTCTGGTACATGGCACGGTCTGAGGGACTACACCGCTTCCCCTGCTCCACTGAGAATGATATAGGGGAGCAAAGAATTCTTTCTTGTATGGTTTGTGTTGTGTGGTTCATTGTTTGCTGACTCGGATTTGACTGTGTTAAATAGAGATGTCAATGTTTGTTTAGGAAGGCAGTGAACTTTAATAAACATTTGTAGCATATTCTGAGCCCTGGTGAAGCTGCAGAAATGTCATTAAATCTCCCTGCTCTTCAGTTAAGTTATTTCTTCTATCTTGGTCCAGTGAGCACATGGGGAGGTTTCTTTGCTGCAGTAAGAAAACCTGTTGCTATTATATTTGATGCAAGAGGGTTCCAGTTGCATGAGCACACTTAGCAGAGCTGCAAATGGCATGTATGTGTCTAACATCCGTAATTAAACTGATTGACCTTTCCACGTACAGGCTGGAGGGGAGAAAAGTACTAGAGAAGATGGATTGAGAAGTGAATGAGATGCCAAAGTAAATCTCATTTACCCATCCCATGTGTCAATAGTGAGCCGGGAGAACATTCGTCTCTGAAATCATCTCACGTCACCAGAACCGTCTCAGACAGCAGCTGTTTGCTCCCCGGAGCTGTCACGGGGCTGCAGACGCGGCAGCACTACAACTGCTGGAGCAGCTGAGTTGTGGGACAGCTTTGAGCTCAGGTCACCTCCGCGGCTGCAGCACGGACACTGCCTCTCTTTCTGCAGGAGTCCCTGAGCAGAAGCATAAACCCAGTGCTGGGTAAGGGGGAGGAAAGCAGAGCATGGCTTAGGTGAAAGGGGAGAAAAGACGCTCTGGGAGGATGCAGGCTGTGAAATAGGCAGCAGAAATAACCGGTCCTTCGCAGCTCTTTTCATCACTGTGTCCCTAAGACAGAGTCTTTTAGGGTTAGTAATTAACCCTGAGCTTACACTGACACCAACAAACACTAAGTGGGATAGCAGGCAAGTGGGTTTGACCTGTGCTCCCCTACCCTGCCCTGCTAGGCAGCTCGCATCTCTGTGCTAAGGACAGGATGAATGAGGACCCAGTATGATACTCATTGTCCCTGTAGTAAAAGGTTTTTGGGAAGGAAATAAGCAATTTCCATTTTGCTACTTATGCTCTTACTTTGTCCCCTTTCTCTGCGTCTGTGGGAAAGCTGATGGCAGTGTGGGGCCTTGCAGGTTTTGCCATGTGGATCCATGCCTGTGGCTGGGCTCGTGTGTCCTGCCCTTGACTCACCACCATCCTGATGGGCCTTTAGAGACAGTGGCCACAACCTGACTGTCCCCATGTGGGAGCCCACAGCACTGCGAACGTGGTACCCTGTAAGTGGTTGCGTCAGTCTGAAAGACAACCCTGGGTAGTACTTAGGTTTTAAATAGATCATTCCTGACAAAGCCCATTATTCACAGTGGGCATAAAGCCAATATCCCTTCGGTTCAGAGAACGCTCCCTGCAACGCTGCTGTCAGGAGTCATCCTGCGAGGGACTGGTGGCCATGGGGGGCACTTGGGGAGGAGGAAGAGGAGTTCTCCTGACAGCTGCATGCGATCTCTTCATCAGCCCAATCTCTGAAGCATGAGGCTTCATTTCCTGCCACTCCTTGAGATGCTCAATGTGTTTCATGTGGATGATTAGACCAGGATTCAGATCGTTCAACTGCATATTAGCCCAGCGCATGTGTCTCCAGGAGGGTACTGAATTCCTCCCTTACACTGATTAGTCTCAGTTGAGCTTTAACTGAGTATCTCAGCACATGAAGAGCAAGTTTTTGACATATCTATGCATTATACCAATTATGATAATTCTATTTTGATGTCCACATGTGTGATACTTTTGAGAAATGGGGCAAAATATCTGTCAGCCCTGTTATATCCCTGCCTGCGGGTGCATATCCTGCTGCAGCTCCTTGCATACAGACCTATCTAACAGCACATATTGAACTCCTCTTGAATTATGTAGAAGTTTGAACACTGAGAAAGGAAAACATTTGGAAATGATGGGCCAGGCAGAGGAGGGAGGCCTGTGCTTCTGCCATGCCCTTCCTCAGGGCTGCCTTCTCTGTAGTGGGTTTTATTTTCTACCACTCTGTACTGCTTTTTTTGCAAGAGGGATATTATTTTCTACCATATCTGAATGGTACCATTTAAAAATCACTTTACATCAATGCCCAATCATTCAGGCCTTCAGTGTTTTATTTTATGGTTATGTTTTATCATTTATAGCAGTGTGATTGCTTTTCGCATCTTACACATAATCCTCAAGAATCTTTTTCATACCCACATGATTGTATTTACTCCCAGCTGGATGCATGTAAGGTTATGGCTAAGGATGCACTCACTGTATCTATGGGACTTCAGAACTGCGTATGGCTGATTTTAAGATGTCTTTTGAGCCCACTGGATGCTGTGTGCTCTGGCCTGGAACTTCTGCGCTCTTGATTTCTGTTACTCACTGTGCTTTCATAGAAAGGTCATGAAATTTGCCCATTATTCCCATGTTATGGAAGTGTTTATGTTGTGGGCTCTCACTACTGGCATTATATGTCTCGAACGTCATTGCTTAAAGCGGACAGTCACCTTATGGTACTTCATTAAGCAAAGTTTAGCATGAGGAAAGGCCACAACAGGGACAGAAGGAGCTGCAGGCCCATAGGAGGTGGAGGCAGGTGTGAACAGCCACAACCACTTCACTGGTTCACTGCCTCCACCAGCCACAGCCCATCCGCAGGTTGAGCGCCGTGCCAAGCTCTTGGCAGCGTCTGGTGAGCTGTGTGTGTGTTTCCTTACATGCACGTGCATTTCTTGGCTACCTGATTCTGCAGATTTGTCACTTATACTATTTTAGTATTAAATGTTAAATCAGCATCTGGGAAAGAAACAACCTTTCTTTGCATTTTGCTAAACCATTTTGAGCCTTGCCCCGTAAAGCAGAGGAACACAGACCTCTACAACCTCTTTTATTCCTTCATCTAAAATTCTGTGTGGGTTTTTTCATCATTCTCTCCTTTTATCTGTGAGAGGAGATTGAGCTCTTTGATATTTTATTTAGATTGCATCGCACAAGTAAGCCAATGATTAGTGATGCGCTGTATGAGCACTGTCAGGTCACCTTCTCCCTCTGGACCTCTGGTCTTTGAGCTGAGGTGGTGACAGTGCCCATCTTGCAGCAGAATTGTAACTGGGGTGATCCAAGTATGGGATGAGGGATGTCTGACTGTTCATGTTTACCTGATTAAATCCCAGACAGCTGGGGATTCAGTGCATCACAGAGGTTTTTCCATCTATAAAGATCATTCCCCAGCAGTTCTCAACTGCTTTTGGGTGTTCAGGAGAGCAGAACACAGTGGAAATCTTGGATCTCTGTCATTTCACAGTCAGGGGTGGAATCTAAGTCTCTCTTGGCTTTGAGAATCCTGGCACACAGATTTATACTGCTAATTGACAAATGGTCATTGGGCCCTTCGCAAATGCCTGCCAAAGGCTGCTATGGGAAGCACAAGGTTGTTGTAATTCTGCCTTGTTCACATGAAGCTTTTTGTCATGAGAGCTTGCACAGAAGCTAAGATGATGATGTACTTTCATTTATATCTTTCCCTGATGAGAGGACTGGATGAGGGAAAAAGTCACTGCTGTCTAAAAGCCCCTTCAACCTCATCCCTTGGCAGTTACATCTGGCCTTCAGAAGCCCATTACACTAAGCCACTGTGACAGCTCATGAGGGAGAAACATTATGCAGAAATGCAGGACACGAGACATCCTACTTCTCCAACGTGTTTTACGGTATCCTGTATCAAATGTGACGCCAACCTTCAGAGAAAGAGGCGGATCACTCTCTGCAATCCAGCAACGAGGTTGAGAACAAGATAAAAGTAACCCATTAAACAGGACACATGAAGGTCAAAGGAAGCTGCCTACTTGGACTTGGAGATACTCAACTAGCACTGCCAGGTAGCTCCTGCTCCTTTACTGGGTCGCACTAATACTATTGGCAGTCGGTTGTGTTGAGCTATGTGAGATTGTAAACCAAGTGCTGCAAAGGTGCCATGACTGCTAAAGAGCTGTGAGTGCCCCTTGTGTCTGTATGTGCACTGCTGTGGCCGGTGGCTTCATCTGTCTCTTTGCCTGCACATCCTCTGGAGCCTCTGCTCCAAGCGCAGGGTGCAATAGCTATGCTTAATTCCTACAGAACTCCACAGATCCTCATCTGACTTGCATTTAGTTGCCAATTGCTTTCAGCATAAGTATTTAACATAAGTATAAAGCATTCAGTATGCACAGATATGCTGATAAATGCCTTATTTCTCAGTTTGTGATCATAGAATCACAGAATGGCTTGTGTTGGAAGGGACCTTAAAGCTCACCCAGTTCCACCCCCTGCCATGGGCAGGAACACCTTCTGCTAGAGCAGCTTGCTCCAAGCTCCATCCAGCCTGGCCCTGAACACTTCCATAATTTAATGGCATGATGATTCAATGGGTGGATTTAATTTATTGTATAGTCAAGTGCTATAGGTAGTAGATGTGCTGTCTGCCCACTCTGTTTTGAATTATACATGGCACGCAAATTCTCTCCAATAATAGTGCATCTATTACTGAGTGCTGGAAATTGCCGGGATGTCCAAGGAAAGCACTGGCAAACATGAAAGATGAGATATGGCTCCGTGGAGGAGCTGACACCAGAAGGCATCCCTTGCCATAACGACTCTCCCATAAAAGCAGTGCATAACACATCTCCCAAATTACACCCCGACCTATTCAAATCCACAGAGCCCAGTTTAGCTGCCAGTGACACTCGTTTTTCACTGGGGTGACTCACTGACTGGAATGAAGTTACTCCTGGTTCACGCTGATTAGAGTGGGCAGGACCATTAGCATTATTTACACAGGTGGAACTGCACAGGGGCTCTCAGCGAGGCAGCCCTGGAAGGGCGCACACAGCCACAGCCTCGCCTGAGGAGTGGGGTTTCCGCGCTGCAGGAGCAGATGAGCCCCCTGCACATGGGTGACAAGGCAGCTCCAGACGCCTCCTTTGTATCTGACAAAGAATGAATCACAAAAGCTGCTGAAACTCATTTTCAGTTCACAGTACATTTGGTGTCAGGCTTTCCTGCTGCAGTCATGTGAATGTACACTGACATGTACAAGTGAGCTATGTGCCTGTTTATTTACCCTCTGATGTGCACTGGAGGGGCATGCAGAGGTTTAAATATGTGTATTTTCAAGGCTGAACACCTGCTTTCTCCTAAAAATCTTGATCTCCCACCAAAGTAGCAGTTTTTTTACTGCAAAGTTCAGCATTTTCCTGCCTTTATTCTCTTCAAACATATTTCATCTCTGCTTAGACCACAACAGAGGATGGACGGTGGCAGTGTTTGAGAGTGGCACAACTGTAGGAGCTGAATAGTTTAAACAATTCCTCAGGATCTGCTGAAAATCTAAGAAACAAATGGTAAATTAAATGGAAGTGTTACTATGTAGAAGGGAAGATTTCGGGGTTTTTCTTTCAGTATCCATAGGTTTCTTCTCCTTTTCTGAAACCTTATTTTCTTCTTTCACTTCCAAGCCAACAGAACTGAAAACTGTGCCAAACAGCCTGTGGGTGCATGATGGACCATTCCTTAC
The DNA here is from genome assembly GCA_009867235.2 of Psittacus erithacus. Classification (NCBI taxonomy): domain Eukaryota; kingdom Metazoa; phylum Chordata; class Aves; order Psittaciformes; family Psittacidae; genus Psittacus; species Psittacus erithacus. The sequence goes on along the minus strand of WYDI02027162.1, from coordinate 30,180 downwards.
AGACTAGCTGCTTGAAGCCCCTGACCTTTCTGGGTAATACATTGTCCACAAGACAACGTGGATGTCAGATTTTCCTCAGGCCATCTGGCAAGACCTGGCATCTGATCTGACACATCTTCCCAGGCCACAAAAGCAATGTTGGGGTTTCAGATGGAGATCCACAGAGATGCACCATTTCAGGAGCATGTGGTTATAGGATAGTTTTGGTTGGCAGAGACTTCTGGACCTTGTCCAGCTCTGTGGTGTCCTACGTGGAGGCTACAGCAGTCCTATGTTAATGCTGATAGAAGGTTATTAGGACATGGGTGTATTACCGGGTCAGGTTGTGTGCAGTCTTGTGTGCATCGGACTTTAAAGAAAGGTCAAAACTGGCAAAGAGCCTCTGCTATCTGTTGCTTTTCTGATCCATCCTGACATCTGCACCTTAAGGAAAGACTCTGTCAATGACCGTGACTTTGCTCTTGAGTTACAGATAAGTCTTGTGTGTGTACACTGATGGATCTGTTTACCTATGCTTTATCTATTCGGAAGGCTTTCCCTAGGCTGGAAATGAAGCTTGTTCAATAGAGCTCATTAGGTAATGAGCTTATTCACTAAGCTCATTAGTGGTGGAACTCAACCTGCTCAGCCCTCCGCAGCCCAAAACCTCATATCCCTTCAGCCCAGCTGATCTGGCCCTTAGCAGGAGAGATGACTTTTATCTGATTTCATCTGGTTTGCAGGTTTTCATTCAACAGCTGTCTTGCTGAATGAACGTTTCTATTATTTAACCTGGCCTGCCAGTCCTCTGCAGCAGAAAAGTATCTAAAAGGGCTGAAGTCTTTTGCATCTAGTGTGCCAAGGCGAGAATATGATGCCAACTCATTTCATGAACTGAAGCTGAGTGTCTGACTCAGTAGGACTCATCCTCTTACATGATGGATGCTCCCTGGATTGATGAACAGACGGTAAGGCAGATGCAAGTAGGCAGGAAAACGAAAGAGGCACCAAGGAAAAGTTGTGATTGCCTCCTGTGAGCTGACCACACTCGCCCATCTGTACACACTCCTGTGGTCTTGCAGGAAGTTTTAAAGCACACACATGCACGGCAGAAGCCAGGGATTTCGTGTTTTGGTTAATTATGCAGAGGTCAGAGAGTGAGCTTGATAAAAAGGGTATCTCGCAGGTGCAAAGCTGGGAGGGGGACGGGGTTTCAATCCTCCTGAACCAGCAGCACAGCTGAAATGTGTGACAGTGAAGGATGTGTGTTGGCAATAATGCTTCATTGATTCATGTTCAAAGTGGTAAATTTCAGTCCTGTTTCTACTCATTTCAGACACTGATTACTAGAAAAGGGCTCTCGCGCAGTGGAGTAAAGGAGGTGTCAGAGTCTGTTAAATCGACAAAAGCCTACTCCTGTCTTCCCTCTGAAGAGTCGTAAAGAAGCAATTGGAGCTTTTCTCCATTTAATATTGATGACAAAAGGCCAACAAACTATGTAAACCTCCAAAGACCCTCCAACAGGATTATAATTGAGAGCGAGTTCTGAGATCAATTGCAGGGAAAGAATAAATATATCTACATTAGCAAGTAGTGCAGCTCAACAGGAGCTGAGCTGGGGCAGGGGACCAAGCATCTCTACAGTGCACAGCTCAGGGAGGATTAATTTTAGCTAAGTTGTAGTCTGGTCCATGGACTGAATGCCCATTAGCAGTAAGTGTACATTAGATGCATTCCTGGAGTGTGTCTTCCAGTTGTATTTCATCCAGAAGGAATGCAGTTTGCATGCTCTGAAACCTCTTGGTGCTGTGAGCCAAATGGCAGCAAGGACAGGATGATGGAGGTTGCTTTCAGCGAGCATTCCTGATCCAGACTAAGACCCTGAAGTAGATAGACTCTAGGAGAAAGCAGCTCAGAGCAGCTCTCTCCCATTTCAGCTTTCCCTTTGCAGATAGCTTACTTCTGCCAAGCATTAGGTTGCGAGAATAGCCAGCTTGCGTTACCCTATTGAAAAATAAAGTGCTATTTTTGTTCTTTCCAAAGTGATGGTAATTAATATTTAAGGAGGATGCTCCCTTGTGCTCCAGGTCAATCAAATGCAGAGAAAAGTGCGTACTGTTGATGACGTACTGTCTCCAAATTATACCCCAAAAGTGCATGTAGAGCATGGAGACGTGGAATTGAGGCTTGTGGCAACTGGGTGGGGAAATAAGTAGAACTAAATAATAGTGTTTCTTTAGCACAGAGAAGAAAAAAAGGGGCTGTCTGGGCGTGGGGGGAAATCTTATTATCAGGGCTGCGCATTTAGATCTTAAAGGCTGAAAGGGACTCAAGATTTTATCGTCTGCTGTTCTCACATCTGATGTGAAACCCTGCATCTACAGGCAAGAAGAGATAACCAGCAGCAGTCTATGTCTTTGGATGGCAAAAGGGAGTCACGTGTACAGAGAGAATAACGCAGTAAGTACGTGGAAAACAATTACTCACAGTAAAAGCTCCGGGTACTTCACCATGGTGAGGATGTGGTGTTTGGTTAACAGGAGCTGTTAGAAGGGAACCTGCTGCAAGGCAGCTGGGCAAGGCTCGTGAGTGCCAGGGTGTTGTTCCTGCACCAGTTCAGCAAACCCATACGTGGGGCACGTTCAGTAACAGCACCGCTTCCCTCCATACATGCAAGGTTTGTTACTGGAATTATTTGACCTTGTTATTAGGAGACTCCATAGTTGCACCAAGTCCTCTGCATCTCTATTTAAGCTTAAGCTTCAGAGGCCCATAGCCTGGATCCACAGGGCTACTCTCTTCAGAAGCAAACAATCCTTTCTCAGGGGCTTTCTGGGGACGTACATCAGCCAAATTTCGCAAAGTCCTGAAGGCAAAAAGCTGAAGCTGCTCTATGCTTTAATTTGGCCGCAGATGGCGGGCCCAGATTAAAGCAGCAGGCTTCCCCAGGCGATGCTCCATGGCTCTCCCCGGTGCGAGCAGTGAAGAGCCTGCTTGGAGGATGCCTGTGAGTACTGCCCCTTTGGGTTTTGTTGGTGTTACAGATGCTTTTATAGGTGAGAGAGAATTCATATGCAGAGTGCCAGCCTCCATCCGGAGGAGTGACAGCGGTGACAATGCCACCGTAGAGCTTGGCCCCAGACCCAAACCTCACACGGCCTCGTGCAGAAAATAAGAGAAAGCCCACAGTGCAGAGCCAGAACAAACAAGGGAAATCATGAAAGAATGAGGGAAAGAAAGAGCCAGATGCTCCAGCTTCATTTCCAGCCAGAATGAAAGCCAATGAAGACTTGCACCTTTTAAAGGAGTAATGAATTGTTTCCTCCCCTGGCATGCAGTGATTTGACTTGCCACATGCCTCCCAGTAATTTCCCAGCAGGTTTTAATGTTGGAACAATGGCATTCTGTTAGATATTGATTTTAAAATAACTCTTCCACACTTACTTGTAACTTTAAGAGGTGAATTACAGCCCTTGAATGTGCTCTAGTGTAGCAGTGGTAAATAGTTAAATAGGCACAATCTGTTTGTGTAGGTGCTGCATGTCCAGAAGGCAGAGCTTGGCTAAACCCTGCCTGTCCTCCCGGTCCTGGAGCACAGCTGAAGCATGATGGGTGGCAGGGAAGAATGCTGGCTCGCAATGAGAAAAGGTTCTCTGGTTATCTTACACTTTTGCTGTATTTTTTGTTTCATTGTTTTACTGAGGTGATTGCATTACAGTGCCTGGTACACGCTACAGCCTAGAAATAAGCTGGGTTTGGTCACACGTATTCCCCCATTCTGGCTTCAGCTGTGCAGAATCCACAGATCACAGAATGGTTTGTGCTGAAGGGACATTAAAGCTCATCCAGTTCCAACCCCCTGCCAGAGGCAGGGACACCTTCCACTAGACCCTTAAGATTCCTTCAGAAACTGCAGTAAAAATATCTCATGCTGTTTTCCTATATGTAGTGGTTTAGGCCTGCCACACAGCCCACTCATTGCGCCCCCTCTCCACCTCCTCCCTCGGCTCCCGGAGGGATGGGGAAGAGACACTATATTAAAGTGGGGCAGGAGTCTCGCCTCGTATTTTAAGTGCCCCATGCTCAGTCTGTGCCAGGCAGGAAAGTCTGGGTGAAGATGTGATGTGCAGATGTCACCGTGATGGGTGAGGTAGGCGCTGGCAGTGTCTGGGTATAGGATAAACCCCAGGCCGGGGGGGTGCGGAGACCCGCATCACTCGGAATTCACACTGAACACTGATTCTGACTGTCCGGGCTGTAATCAGCTGCGAGATGTAATTAGCTTTGGCTAATTTGTTGCAGGGCCTTTACCTTCACCTTCCCTTCCCCTGCTTTCCCACTGACACCGGCTATTCTGTCCCTTCTTTTCAGCCAATCTCTTTAAACTAATTACTTGTACTGGGTCAGCGCTGTTATGAAATTATCATTTTATAAGACTAAAAATAGCTCCGATCCAGCCAGCACGCCAATCACTTCCCTTCATCTCCAGCGAAAGACAATGTTATCTTTAATCTCTGTTTCTCAGGCCCTTACTGTGATGATGCACACGAGAAAGAAAAAACTAGCTAAAAAAAACTAGAAAGAGGAGCTTAGAAAGAATTTGTAAATCAGTTGCTATAGACGCATCCCTGCCAGGGCTTCCACTGGTAAATTTAGCAGCCACGCTACGGTTTTAGCCAGTATCATTACTTGGCCTTATTCAAAATACTTAACTTCTCACACGACGAGTTTACCCAAAAGGGAAGTTATTTTGCCTTGCACATTCAGAACAGCGTGTTTGCACGTACATGCAGTCGCTGCATATATCCAAAGCCACAGAAAGCATAAGGACAGATCATTGTTTGCTTTAAGAGAGAAAAAAATCCGTTTGCTCTGAGAATGAATAAATGTATTTTAATACTTCTGCAGCTCTGGTGAATGCAGAGATCTCAAATATGAGACGCTTGCCTGAGATTTACACCAGGATAGCGAAGGGAAAAGGTTCCCTCTGCAGTTTCTGATACAAAGACATTTTGCTCACAGCATCTGTAAATCCATTAGGAGAAGAGAATTGATACACATTTTGTGTAAGATGAAACTGGAGCCGAGGGAATGACAGCTCAAGAAAATGGCTTCTTTGTGTAGCTCCATCGTTCATTGTTTGATTGGACTTTATATTAAATTCAGGCTGTTCTTTGGGCTCTGGATTTCAGAATTGTTGACTGTGTGGGAAATGGAGAGAGGCAAAGGAAATATCCCACGTCTCACCCCTCTTTCCACTGCTGATGTTAAATATGCAAAGTAGTGTTTCTATTAAAGCAGTTTTCAGATTCAGTTCAATGGCAGTTACTGAAGTAGTGACACACAGAGTATGATTACGGAGCCAAACAGCAATCTTCCCAGAGAAACCGGGAATGGCAGCGCTCCAGAGATGATTTATTATTTTCCCTACTTTGCAGACTCCTCTGAGTTTGCATGGAGGAGGGGATGAAGGTTACTAGCAGCTCGCGTGCTTTCAGGACTCTGCATTGAGAAAGAACTGCTGAGATCTCTCTGTTCACGCAGTACCTGGCAGCATTTGCAACAAGCGTGGTCAGTATTCAATAAGTTCATGCCAGTTCGGCTGTCAGCAGTTTGGCAGCAAGTGTTTCATGTACTATTTCACTGCTTCATCCCCTTTCTTGTCCATGATTGAATACCAATAGATAAGGCCAATAAGCAAAACAGTGATGCTTCTTGCAGAGGGGTTGATCCAGTGTCAGTCTTCTCGTGCTCCCTCTGACCCATGGTTTGCAGAACCACAGGGTACCTGCTTGAGCCAAGACAAACCAAAAGAGATCCCAACTCCCTGTTCTGTCAGCACTCCGCTAATAAAAACTACAAGAAATTTCAGATCTTGCTCCAGATCGGGCTCTTGACATAACCAGGCCAGCACGTCTGCTTTATTGACTTCCTAGCATTAACCTGATTCCTTAAAGGAATTATAGCGATAGGACTGTGTTGTCCAAGTGCACTGATGTGTGTCTTTCACACTCATTGACCAGCACTGCTGAATCTGAGAGAGGAATAGTGTTCTTGAAACCATTATGTTCTTGCAGATTGTAAAGGGGACAGTCAGACAGAGGACAGATTCTCCCAGGACCACTCCGATGGCACTGAGCTCCAGGAGCTCAGCCTCTATTAGGCACTGGAGAATCACACAGCTTATCCCTAAGCTCCAACCAGCACAAACTCCATCAACAACCTCTGGTCCTTGGTCCATGGTACTGCTGGTTTCTTGGCACAAATGGCCCAAGAGCTCAGTGACGATTCCCTCGGGATATACTGCAGGTCTCACCTTTTTCAAGACTGTTCCTGGAGAGGATGGGGATGCTGGTGTCTGCTCCAGTGTACTCTACACCAGGAACCCCAGCTCTGCCGGAACATGGGAGCATCTCCATGTCCCTGGATGGTGCAGGTGGATGTGGCACTCAGGTTTTCACAAGTACGGTTTGCTGCCTACACTGCAGGTTGCAGACACTGCCCAAGAGCCTGGAACATACTGCTGTTGTCAGGTGAAATGGAAACAGCTATAAAAAGCTTAAAAAAATACGTGCTCGGAGCAAAACCAGTGCAGGGTTTAGTAGTGGGAGGGAGGTCTCGTACAGCAGCCGTGGTTTGATGTGTGCTGGTGGGCAGTGAAACAGGAGGCTGCCCCATCCACAACCACAGGCTATTGAGAAGCAAATTAAACCAACACACTGGTGAAAAGGTAACAAAATGTATGATAATTAAACTGCCTCCACATGGATGTAAAGCTGGTGGCTCTTGCGTAGCAGGCTAGCTGGAGACCAAGACAGGGATGTGAATGTGAATGATGGGAATCAGCACTGTGCCCCTGAGTGGCTGAGATGCAGGGCCTGGGGGTCAAAACCTCCTACAGAATGTAGAAGAGGGGCTGGCAGAGCTAATATTTATTGTCTTGGTGGTTTAGACAAGGGCAAGAGAGAAGCTGCGTAGCTGTTGGCCTCTGGAGAAACGTGTTTCTGCATGAATTGGACAGCTGATTTTGAATTAATTTGGAATAGTTGTTTCGGTAATTTGGATTGATTTAAGATGCACCCAGAATAATGCTTTCATTAGAGAATCTCCTGAGCAAAATTTAAATCATGCTAAATTAAAACCAGCCTCTGATAAACCCGGGCTGACGAGACAGCAGCGGGATCAGAGATGCAGGGTCAGTATAATTTAATTCTTTTGCTTTGTTTCCCATTCCAGAATAATTCTTGTACCCATCTCCTTGGGTTGTTAACTGCCTAAGGAGCTTGCAAGTCATCCTGAACTTCTGCAGACCGATTTGCATTGTAACCCCACCAAAAGCAGCACTTAATGTATTTTATGCAGTGTTTCACCTTCAAGAAGAAATGCATTTTTATTGCTTTTCATTTCTGGGTCAAGCTGGAAATTCAGTTGTATCCTAAAGATACTGAGGGACTTGGAATAACAGCAGCTGATGTACGGAACAGTAGGGGAGTTATTGGTTTCCTGATGCTAGCCTTGGTTGGTTGTGGTAAGTAAACTCTTATCTAAACAGAGGTGATTTTTGAATGTCTTGATAACATGAGAAAAGTTATCCTGCCACAAGCAGGGGTGGAATTCCAGTGCCGGGGAAACATTCACTTACCTGGATTTTAGTGTTTCAGTGTTCAAACCAAAAAATACATATATACATGCAGAGATTTGAGTTAAAACCCCTTGTGCTTTATAGTTTCTGGTTTGAAATGCTGGCTGGACTTTTAATGGCAAATGGTAATATTTAAGATACTCGTAAAAGCTCTGAGTGTTGCTGAAGCACAAGCAGTGAACTGGCAACCACCAACTATTAAGAAGCACGTTAGAGACTTTGGCTGCTTTTTTGGCAAGGTCTGTGTGATAGGAATTGCCAGAACTCTCATTAGTAAGTAACAAGATCCTTCCAAACATATTGAAATGACTTCTGAAGAGAGACGTATATGAAATCTTGTGTGAAAATGACAGTTTGTCAAAGCTGGAAGGATTTCTGGGGAAGTGGAGGGGGGCAGGAGGTGTTAACCACCCACTCCAGTGGTGGGAGTGAGAAGCTGGAATGACCTGAGGCCAAAAGTTTCATTTCTAGCTCAGGAGTTTCTGTGCTGTGATGCCAAGCGGTGGGTGAGAGCTGCTGCACAGGCCAGGGGCTGGAGCCGGCACCGTCGGTACCTTAGGACCCCAGCAACATCCCTCTGACTCCACAAAGTTCCTCTCCAAGGAGGAGTCTGGCAGGGATTAGGTTTTTATGGCTCTTAGCAGCAGCTCCTCTTTCTAGCAGAGATTTTGGGCAAGCCAGTGGAGAGCGTTAGGCTTTGGGTGTTTGAGTAAGGGAGCGATAGGTACCTGTTGTGGGCAGAGAGGTGTTACCAGAGGGCACAGGGCCCCTTTTGGGTCTGCTCTTATTGAGGTTTCCGAGTTGCTTGTGAGCTTGTGATTTGACACTAAACTGAGCTGACAGCCTATTTTCTAGAGATATCTCCTTTAATTAAAATCCTGCAAGAAAACCCCCAAATCAGTAATACTAGAAGTTAAAGCTTTAAGGCTTTCACAGCGTGTTATAGGTCCCTTTCCAGTGAACTCTTACAAAGCCATGTTTAAACATCTCATTTTTAAAATTCTTGGCAACTCATTTATAGCACTCGCTCATCTCTGATTTCTGTGATTACAACAGATTGAGAACACTTTAAAGTCCTCAGGAGCACTCTGGTTTGTCCATCCATGTGTTCAGAAAGGAAGGGAAAGACAACAAGAATCTCCCATCACTAAGACAGAGCAACATACGTGTGAATGTCCAGAAGCATATGCAGATACAAAGATAGGTGCCATCATTATTAAACAGAAACCAGGAAACAGAGCTGTGTTTTTATGCATTTCCCTCTCACAGAGAAGACGCGAACAAGCCACCCAGCACAGGTGTCCCTCTGAAGCTGCTCAGATACAACAGTGGGGATGGGAGGGCGGGAACTGACCAGTATGGGCCAGTCAGAATATGAACCAGCAAGTTGGGGCGTGCTGGGATCCAAAGCCTGGCTTCCATTTCTAAACAAGCACTTTTCCCAGGTAAGGAACTCAGCTTTTGTCATTATGAACATGCAAACATGATAAAAAGGAGGAAAAAGGGGTCTTTTAGGGACTATGACAGACATGTGCTACATCTTCACTTAATGAAGAAATTCAGGCCTGCAGTTGCCATATGTCAGATTCTGCTCCTATCTGAAAGCTGAATTATGATTTTAATAATTGAAAAGTGCTGCTGCGAGCCTGGTCATGTATAATAGGCATGGAGAAGTGTTTAAAATCAAAAGCAGTTTAGAGAAAAAGTGGTCACCATGTTACAAGAGCGAGAATTGTCTACAGCTGAATATAAAACTGTGTGGAACTCCAGTGGCAAACTCCCTGCAAAGTAACTGTAAACTTAGTGTATTGTTCTGGTGTGTGGAATTAAGAGACTGCATTTGATCCTGACTTTGCACCCGCCTGAAGCAGCAGCCAGTGATGCCAACTTGATTTTATATAACCCCATGAGGGTGAGGGCTTGGTCATTCTGCTTACCAAGGTTTTAGTTCAGAGCAACAGAAGCTCAAATCTATAATCTCAGTAGAAACATCTGTAAGACGGAAATGAAATATAGGAGAAAAATGTGCCCTCCAGGCTACATTCCCCTTGCTTTGATATCATTGTCTTTGTACCTGTCCATGGGAATGCTCCAAATTCTACTGCAACCGCAACAGCATATTCATATTATTTGTTTAAACTCTCAACTAAACAGACAAGAAGCCCGTATCCTGCTCAGTTAAGTACTATTCATGTCCTGGAAATCATGGAGTAGTTTCGGTATAGAGGCCCACAATATCCATTGGAAATCTATAGTTCCTGTCATGTCAAGTGAAGAAAAAATGACCCGCATCATGAAGAGAGACAACACACACATCAGCACCTTTGTGCAAAAGCTGTGGCTCAAATGAATGCCTGAAAACCCACAAACTCTACCTGCCAGGTCCCTTGCACTCATGTTAACTTTTCTCTCCTGCAGAAGGAGTGTGAAACAGGACCTGCTACTCCACAGCCTTGCTCCTCCTGCACCCATTTCCACTGTGCCAAGCATTTGTCAAGTGGGTGTAAGTGCTTTTTCTGTTTTACACAACTTCACATAAGCATAAATTGCAGAAGTTGTAAGGCAAAGAACAATCATGCCCTTAACAGTTCCAGCCCCTTTTCAAACATGCACCCAGGAAAAAGCTTAAGAGTAACTGAAGTCAAGCTCCTAGTACATGCTCGCCTGCTGCTCAGTGAAAGAAGAAGTAATACTCACCCCAGGGTTGTCATGGTTACAATAGTGTACCAAAAGGAAGCAGGAATACTGGTGAATTTGCTTGCTGAGGACCCTTTCTCTGCATAAAACATCACAGTTGCAAAGATGATGATTGCCATAGTGAGGGAAAAGAGGAGAAAGCCAAGCTCGGAGGCACAGCTCTTCAAAGTGTAGCCCAAGATTCTTAAGCCTTGGGAATGGCGAGAGAACTTGAAAATCCTGAAAACCCTGAAAACCCTTAATGTCACAAAGGCTCCGCTGACATCCTCGTTGTTGGTCATCACCAAGCCAATGTAGTACGGCATGATGGCCACCACGTCAATGATGCTCATCACACTTCTAATGAATCTGTAGCGACTTGGGGCCGCAAAGAGTCTCAACAGATACTCAACTGTGAAAATCATCACACAAGCTGTGTCCAAGCAAAAGAAAGCCACAGCGTATCTTTCCCCACATGGGAGCTCCTTGTTTCCAGGCACCGTGCCACAAGGGACAGTTTCCACGACATTAGTGATTACAGAGACAGCAATAAAGAAACCGGTGACATAGTAAAAGACTAAGGCTAAGGTGCTGGTGTGGGGGTTCTCGAAGGCTCGCCACATGGTCTGCCGGAAGCTCAGGGATGGCATGGACCCTTCTTGGTTGTTTTCAGAGTCATTGTCATCCATCAGCCGCTCCGCGTTTTCCCGCTTTCTGTCTTTGTACTCTTCATAGCAGCAGTCCCCAATGATTTCAGGGAGGATCCCATAGAAGGCAAGCTCTTCGTCATAAGCAGAGATGCACTCGTACCTGGGGTAGTGCAGCTTGCCAGTTCTATAAAAATTCAAGATGCACCTAAAGACCTCAGGGTCCCGGTCAAAGAAGTACTCCTTAGTGTCTTCGTTGAAGAAGAACTCCTTCTCGGTGCTACCCAGGAGAGTGTCCGGGTATCTCTCCAGTGTAGTCCTCCAGGTCTGGAAACGCCTGCCACTCACATTGAGAATGATCAGCTCATCCTGCCTCTTGTTTTTCTCCGTTGGAGCCAGTGGCATAGGACAGTTGGCCACTGGCATCCATCCTATGGCGGCTGCCCTGGCAAAGGGCAACCATGCTGCTACTCCTGCTGCCATGATGATCCCAGGCCTTGTTACTGGAGAAGATGGTTAGGCTGCTCCTGAGACCTGTTGGAAGTCAGATCAGTCCCATCTACAACAGAGAACAGAATAAAAACACAACACAGTCAAGGGGAGTGTCTTGCCCCATTGTGTTAAGGCGTCCAACACTGGTACATGCAGAAGGAATTAAAACAAGTCGCTTGCCCACATCTCCCACTTGAAGGATGATGTTAAGGTACAGAATAATCAGCTCTGCAGGGTTATGGCATTATTATAGATTGAAATTTTGAATAGCAAATGATTCCTCATTAAAAGCATTTTAAAAGTAGCATAAACACACTAATTTATATTTGCTTCCTCACAAACAAGACTAATCCATAATTCCCCAGGTGTAAGCCTCATGTGCTCATCAGTTTAACTACAGCTGTCAAGAAAGAGCTGAGAACTCCAGTGAAATCAGCTTGCAGTTCAGCCAAGAAGCTTGTGTGCCAGGAAAAGCCATGAGTGGACTGAGCTGGGTTTCCAGTCCTAGGACAGTTCAGTACATAAGGGATTTTGCACTAAGAGCATTTTCAGCTGAAAGAAATTGAAAAGCTTCTCTGGTTTTCATTACTTTTCTTCCACCTTTAGCTGAAGACCTGGCCGCAGCAGCAGTTTTTTGCTATTCTCTTTTATTTAGAGATGGGTTTTACTCTCGTGAAATATTGCATCCATCCACTGGCTCCGAGGAAAATTCAGGGCAACGTTGCTCCAAATACCTGAGCAACAGTCAGTGTGAATCCCAGGTGTGCAAGTTGATGGATTAAGCTACTACCTGAATACCAAGCACATCAGAATGAGGGAAGCCTCCAAAGTTGGACGGCTTTCTCCCAGCAGGAAGATACCTTGATCATTTCCTAGCTAACAGAGGCAGAAGTCCTTCAGCTGAAGAACTGAAAGACTATTAGGTTGAAATATGTTCACTGCACTCTTGATTTTTAGATGGACAATATCTCAAGTTGTCCAAATTGTCAGCCAACATTCTCTTGAATTTAGAGCAGTTATTGTGGTTCTGATCTAGCCCTGAATTTTCTTTCTTATTGACCAGAGTTCTTACAATATTTAGATTCTGTTTTAGCTTGTACTTACTCTCATTTCCCTAATGTTTTTCTAACTCTACCATAACATTAGCTGGAGAGAAAGGTATCACAGAAGATGCATTTGGGGCCCTATCAGAAGTCGATTTATCAATGGAATTTCCATTGATTCCACTGACTCAGGCCTTTGAAGCTTAATTGTATCCTTCTAGGCAGTTTTACTCTGAAGTCTTTAATTATCTGAAGGCTGCCATTCCAGCCAGTAATGCTGCAGCATTATTGATTCCAGCAGGCCATCAAAATACTGAATAAAAAATGATGGAGTCAGCCTGTGGTGAAAATGACTAAACTGCTCACAGAAACACTCTTCCTCTTCAAGGCACGTTAACATTCATCACCTTCATGTGGAATATCTTTCTGTGCAATTTTACTATCTAAAGGACAAATGCAATCCCTCGTGCAAGCATCTTACAGCCACTGGAAGAGGTTTTGTAATTACGAAACGTGTAATAATCCATAGTGAGGTGTATCCCAAGGAGACACTTTGCTTATAGACACAACACTGGAGCAAAGAGCCTGCAATATCTCCCTATAAAGAATGGTTCAATATTTCTATGCAGTACTTTTTCTCTCCCCCTAAAGAGGGGATTTATGGCACTAGAGTGCCAGCCTGACAGCCCTGGAGACCAGGCTCTTCCATCTGTGCAGGGAAGAGGCTGAGCACTGCAAACTTTCTCTGCCTGACTTTGAAACCATGCCCCAGCCTTTAGCTGAAATGCAGTCTCTTGTGGCTCTTGAGCAGAGCTGCTGGTTTCTTATACCAGCAGTGAAGGATCTTTGAACTATCATGAAACCCAGCATTAAGAACAGAGCTGCGAAAAACAGGAGGCAGCAAAATGAGAACCGCTTTATTCATTAATCACCAAACATCTAGAGGCAAATAACCAAGAGACCAACATAATGCATCCTGTTCTTGTTTCCCCTGCTGGTAAAACTGTCTTGTCTGCTTTTTCGTTTCAATTAGTGACACCACCACAGTTGTTCTACCAGGACTGATTGGCAACGTAGGGTGACCCAACCAGCAGCAGTGCACTGGATCCTCATCTCCCCTGATTTCTCAGAGGAGCCTCACTAGAAATCTCTCCTGTACTTCTAGAACTTGGGTTGTAAATTCCAGGTTACCTACATTAGCTGCTGAGGCACTATAAATACTTCACATATAATTGTTCTAATAAAGCACTGGTAACTCATAAGTGACTTACATGCTTTTAAATCAATTTTTAAAGATAAAATGGGTCCTCCCATGCTGGCAGTGTATGTGGGAAAGCTATAAATATCTTGGCAATGAAGTGGACAGGAGATTAAAACAAAAGAGAAAGAGAGGGGTATTCTTCTGGGGAAGTTTAGTTCCCATTTCTCTGCGAGCAAGAGATGCAGCTGGTCAAGGAACATAGTGGGCACAGTTTAGTTTTCAAAGTTGCATTGAATCTGTCCCATTTGATTCTCAAAACACACAAGCAGGGAGTCTTTTCCAGCTATAAATTGTCTGAAGGACTGAGAGGGAGAAGAGTTATGATATCCCCTGTCCCAGAGGTTTTGCTTCTTGTCCATGAGTCCTTGGAACTCCATCCCTTCCCAAAGTAAGAGACGGACAATTAAGAGACGGATAGGGGTGGATTTGTAATTCAGAGCTGTGCAAACTAAACTGGGTAAAAAATACAAAGTAACTGGTTTATCTACAGAGCATGGAAAGAATCCTCCTTTTCTGGCATGGATTCTGGGGTTCGGTGACTGCTAACAGTCTTTTTAGGCTGCAAAGCTATTGCCCGCGCTCAAAATCCAGAGTCGACAGAGTCTCTTCAGCTCGCTGAGCAAACAGACACACTTCGATTCTAACACGCATATATTTAGCTGCACACATATTTCTAATTTTAATTACCATAATTTCTGCATGTAATTTGAATGGAGCTAGTTAACAGAGGCTGGGCTCCCTGCTGATGACATTTAGAAGACCTGGTACATGAAATAAAGTAATTTGCCTCCCTCTGATTTAAGAAAGTCAGCATCTATAGAGAAAAGAATCGATTTTCTTTAGGTAATTATGAGGCCAGCGCAAAGGTACAGCAAATTTGGTAGAGGAGCCTGTGGTGTGAGCCCCTGGCCCCCTCCCTGGAGTCCCAGCACCATCAACCCCCCCCGCCCACCCTGGCTCCCGCAGGCTGTCGGTGCCGCAGACAGTTTGAGGACACCAGGGATGATCCCGGTCTCCAGCAAAAACCTGGCGAGGTCAGTGAAGCTCTGGAGGAAAACTTTGGGAACAGAGTTTTCTCTCTTCACCTAAAGGGACAAGGAATAACCACTGGCTTCTTACCCTGCCAGCTCCCATGGCAATGCTGTACTTAATTGACGCGTCTTTGTAGTCTCATGAAAGCAGAAATAGAACAAAAATCTGACAGTGTTTCCCCCTCCAGAAGTAGACAGGGATGATTTAAAACACAGCCAATAAATATGCTGTGAGCTTCCCAGTGAGACACTGTTAACGGGAGCGAAGAGCCTTGAGATCATCCATTCTCTCCTTCCCTGTCCTTGTTGGGTCAGGCTCAGGCAGCAAAGATGTATGTGCTTTAAAGCAAAATACATCAGCCAAAGCTTCCTCTTCTCCGTCAGTCACATACTCCTTTCCCTTCACAATCACATCGGATAATAAAACTTCCCACAACATGTTCACTCCCTCAGTCCATTGGAGAGATTCAGGAGCAAAAGCAACAGGCTTAGGATAAATGCATGCAAACTTCTGCCCTCCCTCCCGGGCAGCCCGAAGAGCCCCGTCTTGCATCTCCAGTCCACAGCTGTGCCTTACCTGGCAGGAAAGATCCTCCCAGTGCCCAGAGTAGGGCTGAATCTGGGGAACTGGAAGGAAGGGGAAGCAGTCACTCCTCAGGATAAAAGGTGAAGCGGTCTGCCTGCCTCTTGACTCCCTCTCCAAGTGAAGTCAGAAGCAATCAGTAAATGTGATCATCATTGTGAAAGTATATATAGAGAGATGACTAAACAGCTTCTCCCTCATTACTGCCGCGACGGAATCTCTCCCTGTCTCTCTCGCCTGAGCTTGCTTCGCTTTGCTCCCTCCCCTTCCAGCACGGCTCGGAGCTTTGCTCTCACTGCTGAACCCAGCTGGAAACGGCACCGGGTCCCGGAGAGCCACTCGCCTGGATGCAGCCAGGAGACAGACCCAAGCTGGTCCCGGGGAGACAGGCTGTGTGTGAAGCGAGAGCGAGGAACGGCGGCGTGAGCTAACAGAGCCACCAGCAAATGGAGGCACCAGAGCCTACCCTGCATGCTAATGTGACAGCAGCGGCAAGGGGGGATGAAGGGGGGAGAAGTAGAGGATGAACTTCACAGGTCCCTTCTGGGGCTCCCGTTGTGTCCCTGGCGTGTGGGGACCACGCAGATGTCCCTTCTGGGCAAGAAAATGAGCCATTCCCTCAGCATCACAAACCTGCAGCCAACACCTACATCAGGCAGGAGGCAACGCTCAGGAATAAAAATAAATAAGCCAGATTTAAACCGATCTTTCCCTCTCTCCTTTCCCCACGTCCTTCCCAGAGCTGCCCCTTTCCTCCTCATCCTGCCATTCTTGCTTGCCCTGCCCCTCAGCAGCCCGTACCTGTCCTGTCTCCACACCACCCTAGCACCATCCCTCTGTATCCACAGCTAGAAGTTGGGACTCTCCACGCTCCAGGACCTTGGCTTTCTTGCTCTTTTATCTGTTTGCCGGCGATCCCCATGCAGTAAATAACTCTGAGCCCAACCGGGATCCAGCCAGTGCTGCCTCGCTCTGCCGGGCAGCCCCCGGCAATGGCTGATGCGCTGCCGCGATAGTTCGCGACTTCCATAAAGTAAAGCAAATACCTACATGAGATAGCGGAGCGCGGCAGCCTCGCCATTGCCTCGCGTCCTTCCGCGGCTCCGGGCGACACTTTAATACGAGAGTTCAGGGGCTGCAGGGCTCGGGGCGGCCGTCGGACGGGGACGGGGAGGTGCCGGGGGCGGAGCGGGGCTGCGGGGGACGAGCGGGCGGGGGCTCCGCTCCTCTCCCTCGCGGCCCCGGTGCCTCCCCCCCGCCCGCAGGTGACCGCCCCGGGGCCGCTGCCCCCAGCCCGATCCCGGCCCCCCCATCCCCCCTCCCGGTGCCGCTCCCCTCCCGGTCCCCTCCTCCCCCCCGCAGGGCGCTGCCGG
>WYDI02027161.1:0-37096 GCA_009867235.2 Psittacus erithacus | reverse complement strand
TCCAGTATCTGAAGGGGGCCTATAGGGATGCTGGGGAGGGACTCTTCATTAGGGACTGTAGTGATAGGACAAGGGGTAACGGGTTCAATCTTAAAGAGGGGAAGTTTAGATTGGATATAAGGAGGAAGCTCTTTACTGTAAGGGTGGTGACACACTGGAATGGTTGCCAAGGGAGGTTGTGAATGCTCCATCCCTGGCAGTGTTCAGGGCCAGGTTGGACAAAGCCTTGGGTGACATGGTTTAGTGGGAGGTGCCCCTGCCCATTGCAGGGAAGTTGGAACTAGATGATCTTAAGGTTCCTTCTAACCCTAACTATTCTATGATTCTAAAACATTTGCAGTGTTTGTGTGGTTTTAATAGTAAAATTAGTATTATTGCCGAACTTTCAGGATGAGAGTTTCATATGGTTTGGCGGAGTTTGCTGTAACAGTGAATCCTGTATTTTCACCTATTCTGAGGTACTCTTTACTATCAAAAACAGGTAGTATTTTATATAGCTCCTTGAGTCCTATGTTAGTCCTAAGACTTGATTTTCATTTACAGAAAACTATTTATAGAAGTCAAATGTTACATCACAGAACTCCATATTTCTAAATAAAACTGATCTTAAGAGTTGTATACTCCTTTAACATGTCTGAGCTGTTGAAATCATATCTCCATTCATTTGAAGTGATGTGTTTAAATGCATATTCTATTCTGAAGTAGGAATTGTTTGTATTAAAAGACAATATAAATCTCACTAAGGAAATAAAAAGATTTAGAATGCTATACAATGGGATGGAAAATGTTTGTTTTCTGTGTTTCCAAGGATATATTACCGTTGCTTTCTGTGTAAAGAAAATACATCACAAGGAAAGAAATTCTTGTCTTTTCTGGTACCAAGTCCTATCTTTTGTAAATCCCCAGATGTGTGTGATATGTCAGATCAGCCAAGGTTTTTATGTACAATGTGCATACTCCACAACAGAGAGCTTAAATGATGCTGATTTTAGTATGTCATTATGATGCCTAACTGAAAATATTTTTTTTAAGTAGCATTCTGTTGATCACTAAAAAATTAGGTTAATCTGGAGTATATTTAATTATGACAATGTAAGCAAACTTGCACTTAAAATCTTCGTGTTCTTTGTTAAAATGGCTTTTTGGAAAGCTATATAATAAGAGCTGTTCTTTCTGACATACCAGTGACATACAGGAGATAAATAGGTGTAACTTTTTTTGAGCTTCTATATTCTTCATTATTATGTGGTACAAATTGGAAATGCTTCATTTCCAACCAACCATGCTATTTGCCTGCACTTTTTTCAGTGAGCAGAGAAACAACTGTTGTTGAAGGCAGAGGGAGAATCTCTGCTAATGACTTGCTCATGTGTTGCCAGATGTTGTCTGTTTACAGCAGCTGTAATGTTGGCACAATAAGCACAGTTCAATAAAATTCTGCTTTAATGCAAAAGAAAGATTAATTTTCTAACAGATGTCTTAAACAGAACATTTTACTTGAACAGATACATTAAACACACAAACATGGGCCATAAAAGTGCATGTTATTTCTTACTGCATTTCTAAAATCAGGTTCTGGATTAAGTACAGTAGTTTGTTTGTTGATCTCAAAGCACACATATTTAAACAAGTCTTGGCCATATAACTAGTCGCATGGCCTATGACAAGAGAGTCAGATGGCACACACCTGATAAAATGACAGAGAGATCATAAACTTTAGAATGAGTGTATTCATTCTTCAGAAGTTTTCTGCCTCCACAGTTTTTGGAAAAATCAGATACTGATATATTGGACCTGTTGCAATCTGTTGCAAAATAGCCAATTGCTTCAATAAGGCTCGGTCTTTCATTCTTTTGTCAACCATCTTCTATCAGAAAACTGAATAACAAAGCACAAAATTATTTTATTTCTTTCCTTTTTCTTCCCCATTGAATGTAGTTTCTGACAGTTTGCCTCCTGCGCACTACAAAGAGACAATGAACACTATACTTGTGTGGATCCAGCAGTCAGAAACTAAACTCTCCGTGCCTCAGGTTGCAGTTGCTGAATATGAAATCATGGAGCAGAGACTCAGGGACCTCAAGGTGAGTGGTCAGGCTGTGGAAACAAATATCTCAAATGAAAAGTTTGGAGGAACAGAACCCTTAGTTGTCATGAGTGCTGAAGCCTGTGGGTCTTGAGTGAATTGTATCTATTCAGGTTTTAGACAAGGGCTTCAGGAGACAGTGGATACTCACATTGATCCTTAAAGGACTGAAAATGTTCCTCATTATTGAAACCAATTTTCTAACATATTAAACATGTTAAGCAAAAGCCTTTATTTGTCTCCATGATATATAAAATATTTTTCTTTGATGATAGCTCTGTTAGTATAGATTTAGCTCATTTCATTTTCCAGTGCTGACATGGAAACGATTGTGGTTTGTAAAATGCAGCACGGGCTTTGTTAGATTTTGTGTCAGATTTACAAGCAAACACAAATGTGGAACAAGTTTGCCAGTGTGTACAAACCTTCCCTACATTTCAATGTTTGATACTGTTCCGCTATTGGATGGATAAGCAGCATGTGGTTTGATGCAACTAGTAATGCACATTCAGAAATAGAAAGTAAGATATAGAAAAAAGTCTGATGCAGCAAATTGGGAAAATAATTGTGAAAGTTTTGAGAAGTTATCAAAAACTTTAAATCATAGAAGCAGGTCTAAGTTTATTATTTCTCTCCATGTATAGTCTGAGTCTTTTGAGCATGTAATCATTAGGGGCATAGTAAATTCCTATCTCAAATTAGTGAAGTGTACATGGATCACCTCTATTAACAAGTATAAACACCTCTGGTTATATTCTCAGTTCAACTAAAAAATATTTTGAGTTTCTGTGAGAAAAGCAATTCTAAATTCCTCAGTAGAATGCGTCATTGGATTTTTTAGGAAAGGTGACCTACATTTTTAGCTTTCAGTCCTTTCTTCACCAATCTCACATATGTTTGTAAAACAAAGAGAATTGCTGGACACATGAATTAGGATACCATTTGCTTCTTATTCATAGGCTCTACAAAGTTCTCTGCAAGACCAGCAAAAGGGCCTGAACTATCTCAGCACAACTGTGGAAGCCATGTCTAGGAAAGCGCCTGCAGAAGTCAGCCAAAGATATCGATCAGAGATTGAGGTGATCCTTGGCCGTTGGAAGAAATTATCAGCGCAGCTGGTGGAACATTCCCAAAAACTTGAGGAGCTTATGACCAAACTCCAGCGATTCCAGGTTAACCAAACTTTTTCAGCTTCAGCTGTCAGCTTGTGGCTGTGGGACTAGCACAGAATGCATTTATACACCTGCAGAAAATAATACCAAAGTGAAATATCAGAACAGTACATAAAATGTATTAAAATGTTTGGTTGATTTTGGTGGATCCAAGATTATACTTTGAACTCTGATTTTATGCCTATTTCTGCAAGTGTTGTTTCAATAGCAAAACTTAACCTTGCTTTCAGTGAAATTGCAACTACTATTCCTCTACTTAGTTTTTAAATGTAGCTGAAGTACTTTTTCATGCCGCTGAAGTAGCTCTAACCATACTGACTCTAACAGACTAATTTGCATAATTAAGTAATATGGTAGTATCTTGGCAGAGTTGCCAGAAAGCAGAAATGTACATGACTTATACAGTTGTGTGAATTTAGAATGGTATTTAGAATGACAGCATTTTAGTCTTGCGCTGTTTCTGTCATTGTGAAGATCTCCTATTTATACTTACTTGTAGATGACATCTCTTAGCATTGCATGGGATGTCTATGACCTAGATGTTATCAGATTTAAAAATAAGTAAATTTTTGACATAATCCTGGTAATTTCTATATAATTTCAAAGGCAGGTTTCAAATAAGTCAGATCAACTGGTCACAAAACCAGAAAGTATTTTTATGTTTTTATATGTTTTTCTCTCCTTGCACCCATGCAAATGAATTCTTGCATAGTCATGGAGGACATTGCAAAGAAAATTCTGAAGGTTGTGGTCCTGCATCCCTACTCAAAGATGTGTTCTTACAGTGTGTTTCTTTTCAGTGTTGTCTCTCTGCATTCCTTCTATTCACATCAAATATTTCTGTCCTCGGCTTTGGTTTGGTGGTAGTAGAACATGATACGTGATCAGCTCCATGTTATAAATTCTAATTCAGTAGCATGTGAATTGTAATTGGTATTTTCAGCTTAACTCAATGGAGTTGTTTGGTTAGAAATAAACTTTCTGATAAGGTATTCTTACACTTCTGCTTTTGTAGAGGAAAAAAAGCTTTTTAGAGAAGAAAAAAGGTACTTACTATCGTGCTATTCTTCATCAGTTAAGTAAAATGGGGCAAAAAAGGAGGAAACATTTTTTCAGTACCATTATTAATTTAGCTACTGAAGTGCCACATTGCTTTGAATTGTAACTTTGGCTCCATCAGAGCTACTTCTCTGTTGTTTGAAGCTGGCCATGAGGTGAAGTTTAATGGTATTATGGGATAATCATGGTTAGCAGCCAGGTATCCCAGCTGCTCTCACATGCCCTTTTCTTAGACAGACAGGAGGAGAAAATAGGATGGAATAGCTCTTGAACTGAGATAATGACAGGGAGATCACTTACCAGGTACCATCATGCACAAAACAGACACAACTTGAGGAATATTAAAATAGATTTGGATAGTAAGAAACAAAGAAAAACAAAACAAAACAAAACAAAACACCTTTCCCCCTCCCTCTTTTTCCTAGTCTGCACTCCATTGCTTTACTCTTTTTTACTCTCTCAAGAAGAGGTGCAGGGGGATAGGGAATGGGAACTGTGGTCAAACCATAACAGCTCCTCTCTGCTGCTTCTTCCTTCTCACTCTTTTCCCCTGTTCCAGCATGAGTTCTCCCACAGGCTGCAGTCTTTTGAGAAGTATCTGTTTCTTTGTGGGATCCTGCTTCGGCTGCAGCTTTCTTTAGGGCACATCCATGGTCTGCACCACATCTCTGCTCCAAAAACTTCTTCTCCCTCATTTTTCACTGACCTTGGTGTCTGCAGGGCTGTTTCTTACTTCTCTCCTCCTTTTCCTGTCTGGTATTTGTGCCTTTTCTTAACTATAGTATCACAGAGTTGTCATTGGCGGACCATAGAATAAGCTGTATCCTGTGATGGGTACATTGGAGGCAGCTGGAACTAGCTGTGTCCAGCACAGGGTACCACCTGTCCTCTTCTCAGAGGCCACCCCTGTGCCACATAAACCCCATACAAACCGGAAAACTGTAAATCTGTTTTATCAATAGTTTTATGAAATATTTTCTGTTGCACAAAATAGAGCAGTACAATTTGCTTGAGAAAGTCAGTCTTTTGTCTTTTTTTCCCATGAAATTTCAGAATAGAGGTTTAGAGGTTCACCCACTGCTCTTGAAAGGTGAAAGTCCTGAACATCATGACCATGCTGTGTAGAGCATGTATTTTAAAGCTGTGACCTATTGTTGTGTACAAATCCTCAACTTTATATTTAATGTTGAAGTCTCCATAGTACACAGTTAATATAAAAGTATTTCTTTTCAACTCCTTGAATAACTTATTTTCCAAATTATTGTTTTAGCTGTTGTAGTTTATGGAATGTGTCAACATGGTGTACAATGATATCAGTGTCAATAAATAAAATGCATTTGCAGTGTGATTCAAAATGCAAGTCATATATTCAGTCTTCATTGGTAGCTGGAGACTGATGTCTTTTTAAGTGAATCCCATTGGATCTATATCTTGCAGCATTAATGAATTATACTTAATGTATTCTTATGAAGGTATTAAAGTTTCGTAATGAAATATGATTCTGAACTATTTTTACTGACTGATAATGGAATGCACTACAGACACTTCAGCAGTGTTTTGGTAATTGAAAATCTGAAGTATACTGATAATTTCTGTATGATTATTTGTGTTAACTCAGTTCAAAGTCTGGGGTAGCTTGTTGTTATATGAAGCACGCTAGGAAAATGTTCCCTTTTGTTGTCTATCTCTAATAGTTGCTAAGGCATTTCTGTACACATTTTAGGGCAAGGTTTGTATTCTAATGAAATGTCCTTTTAAGTGCTTTAATTCAACTTTGTATTCAGCATATAATATCACTATGTACTTTGCTGTTGATGGAAATAGTTTGATGAACAAATACTTTACAATTTGCCTTTAAAAATTTTACCCCTTATAATTTTTAACATGTGTATGTCGATCTTTATCTAAGGGGAAATTTTAAGGTAATTTTCAATAACCTTTTTAAAATCTCATTTTATTTGTCAAGGTATTAGGTTATTTTTATAAGTGTTCAAGGCCTGGTTGGACAGAGCCTTGGGTGACTTGGTTTAGGTTGAGGCATCCCTGCCCATGGCAGGGCGGGTGGAACCAGGTGATCTTAAGATCCTTTCCAACCCTAAGCATCCTATGATTCTGTGTTGCTGGAACTGGCAATGTTCCCTCTTTTCAAACATTTGATGTTCAGCTTGCTTTATTAATTGCAAGTGTTAGTTAAAGACTGGAAAGCAAATAATTGATTACAAATATTCAAGTGGTAGAAACAGCAACTGAGAGTCTCTGAAATGGTTTATTGAGTCATATGATTTTAGCTTCTGAAGTGAATCTATTTCAATTATTGGGTTGTTGGGGTTTTTTTTTTCAGTGTAGTAAGAGAGTTTTTCTGTGTTGTGTTTTGGTAGAGAAATAGGCAATAGAACATGCAACTTCCAAAAGTCTAAAATTCAGATTGAAGCTGTGGAGGATTTGGTAGGTGAGCCTGAATTATCTGCCATACATGAGTAGTCTGAAACCATACAAGGAACCAATGAACGTATGTGCAGCATCTAAACACAAGTGATATCTGGAAGGCATAATCTTGAGATCCAGAAAGTTGGCCACCCATAGACACATTAAACTTGGTCAGAAATGGGCAGAGTGTAGACTAAAGAGTTGATCACAATCCCAGGTAAAATTGGTTTTGCTTGTTTGCTGTGTTTGTTTTTTTCAGACAGTTCAATAATCTAGAAATTAAATTGCGTTGAGTTTTAGTTATAGTGCCAGGATGAATTACACAATTGCCAGTCAGGTTCTGTGCGCTGCAATAAAATGTCTTTTTAATAAACAGAATGACACTAAAACACTGAAGAAGTGGATGGCTGAAGTAGATGTTTTTCTGAAAGAAGAGTGGCCTGCCCTTGGTGATTCAGAAGCCCTGGAAAAACAACTTGAGCAATGTACAGTGAGTATTACCTGCCTGCTTGGCAATTCTTCTCTGTGTGTCTAGCCTCCTCAGATGTTGCACAACTAATTACTGTTCCTGAAAATAAATTCATGTTGTAAGGGTATTGTCTTGTGCAATATATTTAAACCTCCTTCATTTCCTGGGTTCGAAGTAAAATTCTGCTAAAAAATGGGAAACTTCAGTACAGAAAGGAGGCATTGATTGACCCTATCATTATAGTCACTCCATTGAGTGACCATAGTGAAGCAAAACATCAGTGTACTTGCAGCAAGTAAGTTTGTAGCCTTTTAAGATAACTGTTTATTTGCTTTGTTGCATTTACAAACATTGCATGTTTATTTGTTGTAAACTGAATAATCTGTGCTAGAACATCTCTTTCTGTATCTATTAGCCACACATGATTTACAAGCTTTTCTGACTATATTGGAAGAACTTGCAGGTATTGTGAGTTATAAATTTTTTTTTTTCTTCCAGAAAGCTTAGAAGTTCTAGTATTTTTTCCCAACAGAATTTTAAAGAATTATGAAGTATTGATAATTCCTTCATGGGTTTGCAGCTTCTTCTGTTTGTCCCAACAGAGTGTATAAATGCAGTGACTCCTGTAATACATGATAGTCCCTGTCTCTATGTTCAGCGGAATTTACAAGTTCTGGAAATGATGCAGCAGAACATGTAAATATGGTGAAACGATCATATTGATCTTGCAGAAGTATGAGCTTCTCAGGCTTCCTCTCTTATCCCTTACCTAAATAAAAAAAATAATATATTATGTAGGACAATTCTTACTTCTACAGAGTAGTAAGCTACATGTAGCTTCTTTAGAATCTGTCACCTGAATTTATGAAGGGTTTGCATAAATATTAGCCATTACTGTCAAGTATATAATAAGGCTACCAAATCTTGATCATCTTTTATGTGTTTACACTTCAAGCCTTTTCCACTGTGATGGAAGCCCAGGTAACATCTGCAGCACTGAAGAAGGCCTTAGGAAATAGAATTTGAAGTGGCAATATAGAACTGCCTCAAGGTTTAAATAATAATCAACCAAAAATAAAGTTCTAATAACTAGAAATAACCGAGGAATATTGCCATTCACATTATTTTAAGGAAGTTATCAGATGAATTACCAACCCAAAGGTAATGCTGGCATAATGCATAAAGTTAGTAAGATGGCATCACTAATAATTTTCCACCATTATGATGGAATGCTCTTTCACAAATGTGAATGAAAGATCTAGGCATTGTAAAAATTGTAATATATGTACTATAACATTATTTGTGTGTGTGTGTAAATAGCATATACATAACATTTGAAACTTGCATATTTTGCAGATGAACTGTGTCTGATATAGCGTAGCTTATCACATTGCAGCACACACTCCATTTTTATTTATTTTCATAGTTAAGTCTGTTAATTACGCTCATTTGAATGGAGATCTAGGCCAAAGAAATGGAAGGATCTCACGTAGACACATTTTGATAGGGATAGCATATCTGTAATTTTGTGTGAATGCTGCGTGCCTAATCTTCTGCTATTCCTTTAGGCTTTAGTAAATGATATCCAGACAATCCAGCCCAGTTTGAACAGTGTTAATGAGGTTGGGAAGAAAATGAAGAGTGAAGCGGAGCCAGAATTTGCTTCCAGAATAGAGAAAGAACTAAAGGATCTCAATGTGCAGTGGGAACACATTTGCCAACAGGTATCAAGTCTGCCTTTGTGACTAGTTAATTTTAAATTAATAATTAAGTTTCTCATTAGGAGAATTGTTTTTTCAATGCATTTCTGGTAGATATGAAACTGAATTTAGATATGCTTGGTTCACATTAATAAAATTTTTTTTTTTGGAACTTTATTTAGCATGTAGCAATACGTATATATTATAATGCAATATCTTCCTGTTTTTATAACAGAGTTATATACTAATATCTTAGGTAGTAACAGCAATATAATTTATGGCTCCTGCAAAACCAGCTTTCTGGAAGTGATATTGTGGCATCTGCTAAAAAATCAGTTTCTGTATTTAGTGTTGCATTTTCCGCTGCATAATTGTACTCTTGTGTCATTACTCTATATGAAATAAGACATTAAAGGTGAAGAGTCCAGAATTCACTAACTTGGAATTAAGAGTATGTGCACGTATGTCTGTGTGTGTGAGAATTAGTCTCCAGTGGTCACATGAATTTACAAGAATGTGGCATAACAGGAAATGATAGTTCTGTTATTTTAATTAAAGACATTCTTAATAAATAATTTTACAGATTAAGGAAGTTAAAAATTGCTGTTGTTTCATCAGTGTTGTTTGGATTCTTATTCTTTATGACATTTCAAAATTTTACCTTTTTCTAGTCACTCATTCGTTTGTCAACCTTTTTAATGTATATTTGCATAACAGTGAAAGTATTCCTTTTCTGGGTGGTCTAATTTTTCTAAAATTATTATTATTCACTTTACATATGAAAAATATCCCCTGTATATTTTTCTGATAAATATATACCAAAAAAGTTCATCCTTGAAATCTGTAAAACATTTATTTGACCTAGTCCTGTAGTCTTTTCCCACCAACTGATGTGGAGGTTTTGAATGCTTATTTTGATTATATTAATAAGTTAGATAACTTAGCACTTCTCTCAGAGAAACTTCAAATAATCATACAATTATAGAACCTTGAAATGGTTTGTGTTGGAAAAGACCTTAAGGATCGTCTATTTCCAACCCTCTGCCATGGGCAGGGATGCTTAATTCTATACCAGGTTGCCCAAAGCCCCGTCCA
Organism: Psittacus erithacus; assembly: GCA_009867235.2. NCBI lineage: Eukaryota > Metazoa > Chordata > Aves > Psittaciformes > Psittacidae > Psittacus > Psittacus erithacus. Next base: position 27,088 of record WYDI02027161.1, on the reverse strand, counting down.
GCCTATTCTCTAGCAAGTTGCATTCAAACTGGTTCGAAGGTCATCTGACTTCATAGCTCTGGTTTTATCTTTGGATGCACTTTCAAGGTCTCCTGTGATTGGTTTTTTTACATCTTTTAGAAATCCTTGGGTGATGATTTTTTTCAGAATTTTTTTTTTTTCTGATGAACTTAACATATGGTGCAGATTCTTTATCTAGGACCACTAAAACCTCATTCTGCAAAGCAATAATTTGCTAAAATAATTATATATATACACATGTGTAATACTTTCTTCGTTACCAATTATTGATACCCATCTAATTATGTGTTAACATCTGTCTAAATACAACAATATTGTTAGTATAGGATTTAATTTGGTTCTTCTCAGGCTAAAGTATTGTCAAGTTTGTACAGTACCCTTACTTTAAGTACCATATAATCTTTTCTTTCTTAAAGGCCTATGATAAGAAGGCAGCTTTAAAAGGTGGTTTGGATAAAACTGTGAGTCTCAGAAAAGATTTGTCAGAGATGCATGAATGGATAACACAAGCTGAGGAAGAATATCTGGAAAGAGATTTTGACTATAAAACACCTGATGAATTACAGAATGCTCTTGAGGAACTGAAGGTAAACAGATGAACTAAAACTGAAATTTATACATTGCACTCCATAATAAAATGGGAAAAATGTTGAGTTTTAGATACAACTCCCATATGGACTTCTGGTGAATATTCTGTACTTCCAGCTGGAATAAAGATATGTACAAACTGTGACACCTCAACCTATGCAGGTAATCAGATCATCTGCCATCCACCCCGCAACTGCTTCTGATGAGCCTTTCCCTGAAGGCTTGCAGCCTGTTACATAACAAACAACATCTGGACCAGAATGTTTTGTTTGTCCTGCAACCCATTTCTCCCCACAGCTAGGAAGAACGACCTATTAAACTTCCCTTGGCAATGAAAGTGTGATCCCAGTCGTTCTGGTTCATGGACTTCCTCAGACCCAGAGAGAAAGAAGGTTGCTGGGAACAAGGTTTTGGTTTAATGTTTTTGGGCCAGGAAGTTCTCATCTTAAATTCCTGTGAGGACCAGTACATACTGATGACACTATGTGTACCATCACTGTTTCCAGTAGTGATATGACTCCAATCATAGACACTCTCCCACTTTAAGCCCTCATGCGAAACAATACTAGGTATGACAATGCCATATCTTATTAATGAGACAGCATAACAAGAGGGAGAGTATCAAAAGCTGGAGGAAGAAAGGTGGGAATTGGGTTTACCAGTTGTTGTGGTTACATAGAGTAAACCAGGAAAAAGGTGGCGGGTGGGTTGTTCCAGATCCATTATGTGGTATTTGTTAATTGCCACACATTTGTGGTTCTCTGTGTCTCTCAGACCTTTATATTTCCTGTGTCTGTTCTTTGTTAAACTTTTCTGCCTAAGGTCTAACACAAAAAGTGCACTTTAGGAGGATGTTTCCTTTTTACTTTGTCCTCTCTTCATGTTAGCTTAATGTTCAGTGTGGTGAATAATAGAGCTGATTTTTCTCTCTGTAAAGTGAAAGAATGAAATCAACATCAATATTTTCATAAGAGCATGAAATGAACACTGGAGAAAAATTGTTTTCTCCATTTTTCTTTAAATGCAGGTTAATGACAGTGTCACAGAGAGGAAAATCATTCAGAAGTATTTTCCTCTTTTTCCTGTTTTACTGCATGCGGTGGTACCTTTAAATCTTGGTACATGAATTTGTTCCATAAAAAAACCCAAAAAAAACCCCAAAAACCCAAGGTTTTTGGAATGCATTCAAGATTAGGTCAGAAAGTCTAAGAATTGAGTGGTTCTTTGTTTCCTGGGGTTTTTGTTGTTGTCGTTGTGGGGCTGTTTGGATTTTTTCCTTCCAGCAGAATTCTAAGGGAATTCTAACAGTTATTAGAAATAAGTATCCTTCTTAAGCCAGGACTAATTTTTTTTTTTTTTTTTTGGTTTCAAGAGAGCAAAGGAGGAAGCTATGCAGAAAGAAGTGAAAGTGAAGCTTATTACTGATTCTGTGAATAATTTTATAGCAAAGGCCCCCCCTGCAGCTCATGAGGCTTTGAAAAAGGAGCTTGATGTTCTAACTACCAGCTACCAGCGACTCTGCAGCAGACTAAATGGAAAGTGCAAAACTTTGGAGGTCAGATATCTTGTCAATCATTGTATTTATAGCCCTTCTAACTGAAAAAGTAAGGTAGAGAACAAAGATGTATTATCATATGAGATCGTGAGTAGCCCAGGCTGTCCTTGCTTTATGAACCATATGCAAAATACCACATTGCATGAGTTATATACTACATCTTTTTCGAGAATCATGTATGCTAGAGAAGAAAAGCCTTAGACATGGCTCTTAGGTGAGAGACAGCAATGGCTGCTCAGGGTTCTTGCCCCTTTTGAGATTAAGCCAAGCATCTGTCTTCTGTAGAAACCCTGTGACATCATCACCAGTTCCTATGAGCTTTTTCTTCCATGGCTGAGGATTTTGGTTGAATGGCCTGAAGCTGGTGATGTTATCTCAGCCTGTGAACAGCATTTGATCTGCTGGCAAGCTGAGTATCTCATGCATTTTTAGTTGATGCTGCTATTTTGGCCAACTCCATTACAGATTCTTGCCATAGGTGTATTTGCACTTTATACAGTGGTTGCAGTGAAGTAGGTGTGATTTTTATTGTGAACTAATTTGCAGTAGTTAACTCTGTAATTATATAACTTCATGCAGGACAGTTGTTATATACCTGCGTAAAATTTATCTCCTCTAAATTTCACTGTGAAAACCAAGTGGGTAGTCTAAGCTGGTAATCTGTGTTTCTTCCAATCATTGATGATGTTGTTTGTTAATATCTCTCTATAACCTCTTTCTAAACCAGATACTTATATCTGATAGGACCAAAGTTAGGTGACATGAATTGAACTCTGGGAAACTATCTACAAACAGCCTAGTGCATCTCAGTAAAATTATTTTAACTTCAACAAACAAAAAACGTAGCAATGAAAAGGTGGTTTATGGAGAGTTTAAATGTTTTGCTTGTGTATAAAGTGCTGGGTTTAGCTGCCTATGTAAGTATGTTCAGGCACTGTAAAAATAAAATATTAGACAATAGTAAGAGAATAAGAACATCATTTCATTTTGCAACATTGTTCAGTATTCTAGTACTTAAATGGTCTATGAACTGCACTAAATGTGGTTCAGAATTAATTTCCATGGAGATTTCAGTCAGAATTCTAGAAAGCTGTGTTTTTAGACATTTTATGAACCTGTGCTTTTGGTAATTAATAATCAGAATATATAAGCAACCTAACTACGTCTTGTGATAAAGGCATAAACTTCTAACATGAGTGTTTAAAAATTCTGATAACTTGCATATTTATATATTACAAGAAAAATTTACAAAAAGTATATAAAGTGGAAAATTCATGAGACAGAAAATTCAAGTTGTATTTTGCAGTAGTGCTTACTTTTTCATGTTATGTTCTGTGAGTTTTTTTCTGTTTAATGAACATGATTTGGATGTATATTATATTTATTTGAAACATATAAATAGTGATAAGAAAATCAACCATATGGCACCATAGCCGTCAGATATCAACCGTGTTGTTTCGGGGATGAAGCATGCAATGTTTTCAATGGTTTAATGAGTGAAAGCTGGAAGATTTTCAGTCTTAATAGACTTCTTTTCTCCATTAGGAGGTATGGGCATGTTGGCGTGAATTATTGTCGTATTTGGATGCAGAAAATAAATGGTTAAATGAGGTTGAACTGAAACTCAAGGCAACTGAAAATATCCAGGGAGGTGCAGAAGAGATTTCTGAGTCTCTAGATGTAAGTGTGGTGTTAACAATCTGAAACCACCTGTACTGATAAATTCTAAATCACATTGCATTCAAAACTAACTATGAATCAACATTACATGTGAGCAAGATGCAGAATATTTGGAAAGTCTTATGTTCTCAGTTGATTTAACAAATCAGATTTTGTATTCAAATCTATGAAAGTGGATCAAAGTAATTAAATGATTGTGCCTGATGTCATAGGCAATTTTTGGTGGCAATAAAATACATGTTATTAAAAAACATGGCATCACCTAGGCCAGTCAAAAAACGTTGAAGACTTCAGTGAGAGCAAACTAGCACTGCAACTCTGTTTATTATTCCATAATTTTTAATCATGGAACTTAATTTGTATTAATTTCAAATGTGTAGAAATTAAGTTAAAGCTATTAGTGGATAAAATACAAAATGTTGCATAGATAATGCATTCTTGCTGTTGAATTTCATCCATTCAGATGCTCAAACAATTTTTTTTATTGTTAAGTACACAAATAGCCCCATTGAACTTATTGGGCATAGTCCACATTTTTAAAATAAAACACCCGATTTATTAATTTATGAAATATATTTGTTTTCAGTAATAAGTAGTTCAGAACATTGACTGCCAAGGCATGGGACATTGATATTTTTATTTTTCTCTCTACTTTCACTGTGTATGAAGTTTGAAGTTTCTTGCTTAAATTATTAAGGTGAATTGTGATTCCTCTGTAGAACCTAATTTGCAGGAAGATAAACAGACTATGTTCTTGATCTTTTTCCAGTCTTTGGAACGTTTAATGAGACATCCAGAAGACAACCGTAATCAAATTCGGGAATTGGCTCAGACTTTAACTGATGGTGGAATCTTGGATGAATTGATCAATGAGAAACTTGAGAAGTTTAATACGCGATGGGAAGAAATTCAGCAGGAGGTATATTTAATAGTTGACCTGTCTTCCCATTAAACAGCTGACAGTCTAGCAAACTAAAAATGTTATTTTGTAGTTATAGTTCCTAAACAGTATGCAAAGACTTATTTTTTAAGTGGTTTTTTTCCCAATATCTAATCTAAATCTACCATAAGATGAAAGAGGATAAATTTATATGAGATAATAGGAAAAAATTCTTTACTGTGCGGGTGACAAAGCACTGGCACAGGATGCCCAGAGAAATTGTGGCTGCCCCATCCCTGGCAGTGTTCAAGGCCATGTTGAATGGGGCTTTGAGCAACCTGGTCGAGTGGAAGGTGTCTCTGCCCATGTTCAGGAGGGTTGGAACGAGATGATTTTTAAGGTCCCTCCCAACCTAAACCATTCTGTAATTCTATGAAGTGGACATTTTGCATAGGTGTGGTGGGCTAATTCCAGTATGTAGCAAAGTACTGCATAGCTACTTTCTCAGATCTTCCAGTGGGGAGATGGGAGAGAGAACTGGGAAGGCAAAAGTAAGAAAAGTCATGGACTGAGATAAAGACAGTTTAATAAGTTGAAGAGAAAAAGGGAAAAAGCAAGTGATGCTTTCAGTCACTCACCAACAGGAGATCAATACTCTGCCAGTCCCTGAGCAATGGCAATTTTGGAAGAACTTTCCTCCACACACCTTTTATTATTGATCATGACTCTGTGTGTTACAGAATACCTCTTTGGTCAATTCGGGTCAGCTGTCCTGGCTGTGTCTCTTCCCAGCTCTCTGGGAGGTGCAGAGTGGAAAAGAGTAGGCCTCGGCACTGTGTAAGCACTGCTCAGCAATAACTAAAAGTGCGAATATACAGAGGCCTTCTAGTGTGTAAAACCAGGATTCTCAAATATTCTGAGTAATGGATAAATACAATAATATGCATTAAATCAATATTCATGCCAGCTGCAGGGCTGAAATGTAGAAAGTACAGCATGAAGATGTTGAGTGAAATTCTTGAGAAAATTCTGATAATTATATAAGCAAAATATATTTTAAATTTATTCACTGCTTTCCAATTTAGTTTAAATATTGAAAAAATCAACACAAGAGAAGGGTGGAGCCCCCTCCCTTCTTTGAAAGTTTGATCTGATATTTAGTAGTCAAAGGTGAGATCTCTATGAATAGAAGAGCTGTAAAGAAACTGCTTCAATCACAAGTGACTCAGTCACCCTGCTTCTATATTTTCTACAACAAAATGTTTTATTAATTAACTGAAGTCTTAGACACTTTTTTTTTTTTTTTGTAGATTCCTGACACTGAGTTTTCTGTGCTGTTTATATAGCCCTGTTGAAATCTGAACAGCACACACTCTCCTTGTATAAAAATACACTGCAGGTGCATAACACTATTCAGCTTGTGTTCAAGGTCACTTCTGCTTCAGACAAATAGTCTGTCCTAACATGGTTAAATTATTTATTTTTACTTGAATAATTGTGCATGTAATTACCAAGACGATAAGCTCATATGAGCAGAAACTGATATGTGAAATATTTATTTGTTACTAATAGAACAACCAATCCAAACCACTGCCATGTGGATGATGCTGCAAGACAATGCAGCATTGCTACTGAGGCAGAGATGAATTTTTAAAGGGAGATAATGGCTTTATGTTTGTATACCTTATCTTATTTAGTCAACAAGGACTGAGTGTGTTTAGTTTGCCTTTGAACATCTGGGGCTGATCGATAAGCAACGTATACCATATCTTTACTTTTTAAGAACTGATTCACTTACAACCCTATATATTGGATCTAAAAAACACTGTTGCCTGAAGAACTTCAATATAATATTGCAGGTAGCTATCATCCTCTGCAATGCTGAAAGTGATTTACATCCTGTCCAAGCGAACTTCAGAAATGTCTTCAGATATTCTTGCGGCTATTCTTGCAAAGAACTGTAAAAAACATTGTTTTCAGATTTTTTTTACACAAAATTCAATTATTGTTGCTGGGGACTGTCTCTTAATTTATTTTAGGACTCTCCTCAAGATTACCCTTTGTTTATTTCAAAGAGCACACATTCATTATTTGACACGTTTTTTGGTTTATTCTCCTCTCAAGAGGAGAAAGAATTCTTCATGTCCCATCTCCACATGATTACTTTGAAAACTGCTAAGAGGACTGCTTTTATATGTTCTTAAGCATTATCTGTCTACAGTCATAATCTAAAGAGATAAATCATGCCTCCTTGGTATAGTTTACAGTGTTGGAATACAGTTAATCAAAGATGAATATTACTTTATGGTGAAAGGTCAAATATTTGTAGCCACTTAGTATAAAAAAACCACTGTGAAATATTACTAGAGTTTGTACAAGAATTAGTTCCAGCTTAGAGGGTATTAAAATTTCCTGGGCCCAAAATGCAGGCTTTGAATGTTAGAAAAGGTGCTTTTAGTTTAGCCTAAAGGCTAACCCACTCTGGTTCCAGACAAGAAGCAGAGATTAACGCAATAACAATGTGATGCAAATCATACAATGATGTTGTAATATATCTCAGGCACAACTGTTATAATACCAAGAACTGGGTGAAATTGTAAAGTAATTTAAATAAGTTAAGAAGCTATTTTAAAGCTTCCGAACTTTTTACTTTTTAACTTTACCCTGCAGTAGTAATATTCTCAATAGAGAGTATAACTCAGCCAAAAAAAAAAGAAAGTCTAACCTACTTCTGCCTTTCTTAACAGACCCCTTTCCATGAGCTGTAACTTAATGAATTTTCTTATGCATTTTAAATAAATAGACCCTGTAGTAAAAGCACTATAATTTTCAGTAGTTTTTGTTCTATTTCTACAGGGCAACTACCAAGTACTTCTTTAACAACAAAACTCAGTTTGCTTTGCACCACAAAACTCTAATGAACATCTTACTAACTGTATATGTGACAAATGTCATTAAATACATGAAATGTACTATTTAAGGAGAAAGTGGTAATGTCTATAAATATAGCTTTATAGCATTCAACAGCAAAGAATGAGCTAGTCATAAGCAACTGTTCGAGCACCTCCAGCTTTCTTGATACTTGATTGCCTCTCAGTGCAGCCTTTCCCTTAATATAGCTTTTTATATGCATAATATGCAACATTGCCACTTACCATCGATCTTTGTTAAATTGTAAACAGATTTCTGCAGTACCCATATCATAAAAAATAAATGTTGTGCTTAATCATAAGAAACAACTAAAAAATCTATAAAAACCTGCGGAGACTTTAATAAAAAAAAAATTACTGTAAATATTTTTTCTTTTTCATTCTGATGATGTCTAACAGGAGGTTTTTTGTTTGTTGTTATTGTCCTTGACAGCTGTCAACATTTCACTGGCTCAGAAATAATTAAACAGTTGGTTATTTTCCTGAGATTTTCTATTTAGCAATTAACTGTCAGACGCTTCTCCTTAGAGACCAAAACCTTCAGCTTTATCAGCTATGATCTGATAGCAGAGCTACAGCTTCCTGTTATGTCCTCAGACCCATTTACATACATGCTGCTATGTTAAACCATTTATTTCTTCCACAAAGGAACAGAAAAAACATCTTTCAGAGAAAAGAAAGAAAAAAAAAAACAAAATAGGTGAACAAAAAGAAAAAAAAAACACAAGCAAAAATGCCTGAACATCATATATTAAAATATTTTTGGATTATAGATATAAAAATTTTCAGCTTTCACGTGTCTTAAAAATATGCATATACAGATTTTCACCATGCACATCTGTATATTTTTCAGGGACAAATCTGAAACTCAAGTTCACAGGTGTGTGTAGTATGTGCCCCTTTTTGTAAAGTCCTACAGTGCTTATCTCCATCAATAGCTCTCTTTTCTCCTGAAAGAGAGGAAGAAACCTCCTCCATGTTGTGTCATTCCCTTTGATTGAATCAGTAAGTATTCTGCAATGGCAGTGACAGTGTCAGGGACCTACTTAATGTACAGGATTAGGATTTTGAGTCAGCTGTTTTGTACTGGAGAAATATTTTACACATAAGTGTATTGTACCTTTTATAAAATTATTGTGAAGACTTTTTTTTGTTACATTTGTTGTGTGAGTTGAACAGGGTCAGGTAGAGGCATGACTTTAGGTGAGCATGCGGGATGGGGTCTGTTCCCGGTGTAATACAGACAAAAAAATTAAAGCAGCACCCATTTATATCCGAGAAAATCATCGCAACAGTGAGGGTGCCATTTCCCAGCATTTGGCTGTTTGGGTCTGCTTTCACTGCCTGAATAATTCCTCTGTTCTACCACCATATTCACATCTTGGTCTGATACCAGCAGTTCATCTAAACTGTTCACAGTTTTTGGAAAAGATGTACTTTCACCTTACTTGGAAGATACAAAATGTTACACAGGTTCTCAGACTGTTACCAAATTCTTTCTGAGGACCCTGAAACAGCAATGTTTTGTCCGTGTGTGTGTGTGTGTACATGTTGCCATTGTGTGCACATAAAACTATTATAAGCATGCATATATACTTATCTGGCTTTGCATTTGCTTCAAATCAAGCCATAAAAATTTAGGCACTCATGCAAGGATTTATTGTAATTCTGTATCAGGTTTAATGTTTGAACAGTGAGTTTGGGAATGGTTTAATTTTTCCACTTGCATTCTAAAACAGGGATTTAATATAATTTCTGCTGATAACTAATTCATTGTGTGCATGCAATCTGCTCCTCAGGTTGCAGCAAATTTATCTTAAAACAAGTGCCTAGCTGTAAATAGTCGTTAATGTGGGTCAGCATTTAACAAAGGTTCAAAACATCAGGTATTGCTATAAGAAGTGGTTTTCCAAAAGGACGTGCACCAGTTTGTGTCCAATCCTCCAGAAAGTGTTTTTATGTGTTATAATGACTAATAAGAATGGAACTTCCTCAGCGTCTTATTTTAAATTGTAAGATCTTATGAACGTTGCCAAACTGCTGCCCTCAATATGAATGCGTCATGCACTTAGGTTAGTCCTACCAGTTATCCAAAGAGATCGGTAAAGGCTTCCTGGAGAATGCCCTTATATCTAGGCTGTAAAATACTACTTACCATTTCTGATCTAATGTGTCTTTTCAATCTACTGTACAGTGATACAAATGGAAAAGTAGGGAGTGACTGTATGTTATCCAGTCTTACAAATTAATGGTAAGGTGTGTCAAGGTAAATGGAAGCTGTGTTTTTTAACCCCGCTGCTTTGAACATACTATAAAAATTGTAATGTAAAATCTCAAATCAGGTGAAGGTAAAAGTTATTTAAGTCACAAGCCTTAGTACTGTACTGCGAAGTTACCCTGTTTTAATAGTTCATTTGATAGGGTAATAATACCCTAGTGGATCAGATGCTTCCATTAACACCGACAGCGTGTGTCTGTAAAGCTGCTCAGTTCCATAGAAGGTTTCTGGCAGTAATTCAAGATTATCTGATCAGCTGTTTTGAAATAGCACAAAGCAGCTTACAAACACAAATATAGGTACATACTGGTTGGTTCCCTATCCTTTAACTAAGTCCAAGAGCTAGTAAGAATGCTCAAAAGAAATAATCTTTTTCATTTGTCAAATGTGAAGCTCTATAAGAATCTGAGCTCTGTGAAAAAGGTAGATATATCAAATGTTCTCACTGAATTGCTGAGAGATATTTCTGTTCAGGGCAAGAGTTTTGTAATAGGTATGAAATCAAATTAAAGTATAGCTGCTTACCAAAGAGAAAAAGTGTGATTTGACTTGAAAAATGGCAGGACACTCAGCAATGTTATTGAAAGGGTGCTTACTTTCTCCCTTCTCCTTTGATTCACGTCAGAGAAAGTTAGTTTATTCTGTGGTCAGCAGTATGCCTGGGCTTGTACAGACAAAAGCTGTATTGCATATGAGATTGTTGGTAATTGTTTTGTGCTTTGTATAAAGCAGAAACTCTGAAGTATTCTAATTATCATATGAGTCCACAAGTGGGTACCATGATAGGTGAAAGAAAGTGCCAGGTTATTTATTACCTGGTAAATATCAGATTAGACTGTTGAAAATAATAGTTAAAGCTATGTCAAGTGCTTAAATATATCTGTGTTTCAAGGACAATTTGGAAGAAGAATTTATTGTTCTGATTTGATAAATCATAAAGTGAGCTCCTTTGAAGGGAAAGCATCCTTCTCAGAAAAAGAAGTTGTGTAAAAGGTGATGGTAGGGAATCGACTGTGGCACTGGTTGTGGAGCAGAAGGAAGAGTCAAATTCCTAGATAAAAGAGACTGTAGGTAGAGTGATAATAGATTGTGCAAGTCCACAGACAAGGCAAGACAAGGATCCATCTCTCTCTCTTTTATATTTATTTTTTTTCCCTACAGAGTAGGCATTGCTTCTGTTCCAGACAGCTATTAATACTTCATATGAGAAAGCTGCTTCTCCAGAGAGTCTTTATCCCTTTCACTTACTGGATTGTCTCAGATGGGATTGTGATGACAGTAACCCTATTCTCAGTAAACAAAATCTCTTGAATTATATAAGATCAGGCTATGCCTCAGAATGAAAGACTGCACTATCAGGATGGTTTTATTATGCAGCTTTGCCAACTTTCACGTTGTATAGAAATCCTCAATGCATATGTTTGTTTTCAGGGTCCTACAGTTTTTTCAACTTATCAGTGAAATCTGGGTCTTTGTTTGCTTTGTTCTTACTAAACAAAACCTGAATGGGTGGAAAAAAGATGCGCAACTTATCATACAAAAAGGTGGATGAGCACAAGTCAGGAGTACTATTTTGGATTCTTGGTTGTTTTTTTTTTTTGGGGGGGGGAAAGTGGTTAAAAAGGTATTATATACATTATTACTGTTAATATTGATAGCAATTGATAACATTGTCATTCTTTTTAGGCTGTGAGAAGACAAAAGAGTCTTGAACAGAGTATTCAATCTGCCCAGGAGACTGACAAAACCCTACGCTTAATCCAAGAGTCTCTTGCTGTTATTGACAAACAGCTAACAGCCTACATTGCAGACAGGGTTGATGCAGCACAGGTCCCTCAGGAAGCACAGGTAAGTTATATATAGGTTGAATATGATGTATTCATGTGCTTACTGTTTTCCTCAATCAACCAAAGAGTGTTTGGTTGTCCCTCAGCATCATATTAATAATTGGGATTTGCAGTATGATCAGTATGAAAGTGCAGGTAAATTTTAGGTAGGATTACTTTGAGATGTTCAAGCTAATCTTCCAGTCAAGTCATATTTTCCTTCTGATTTATATTATATATGTGTCCAGAACATGTAAAGAACTATAAATGCCATGGAAGACTATGCATTGATTTTAAAATTACAAAGATAATTAATGATCCTTTAAAATTCAGTTCCCATCCTAGAAAAAAGAAACTCATCATCTACTCTTAGATGGCTCTTTTACAAAGTTGATTATGTGGCCTAGGGATTGTTACTAAATTATGGAAACAGAGACAACATTGTTAATTATTTCATGATGTGCATATAAATGTTCTTATATTTCAGTTTTTACAGCTCACATAAGTTTAACAGAAACAGCTTTTCCAATTCTTTAGAAATGTTTTATTGATCCCTTGAAATAAAAATGTACATCTAATTCTAATTTTTACCATTTCATTCTTTCTTCCGTGACATCTGCTTTACTGCTTCATTGAAATGGCAGGAATATAAATTAAATAAACCCAAGCACCTCTGGTACAAGATTATTAATAGTTTACAATTTTGTGTGCAACAACTTTTCTGTAAATTCTACCTAAATTTAGGAGGTCAGATTAGAAAAATTAACAAATGAAAAAAGATAAAGGGAAATTGAAAATGAATGCTTTATAATGATTTTAGAAGAGGCATTCACTACAGACTTAGATCATTCTTGTATGAAGTCACTTAGATGATCTGAAATATGTTCAGAGCTGAATGTATGTAGATCTGAAAATCATGTTTTCTCTCCTCTGAAAATAAAGATTTCCATGTCTTTTAAATTAAAAATTAAAAGGTAGATAAGGCATACTTTTCAGTTGCTTTTCGCGGGTGTGTGTGTGTGTTGATAAGAACATTTAGGTGTTTGTGTGTGTATGAATTTTAAAGGTTATATTTAGAGAACAGAATCATATTTGCATTTGGTCTTACTTGGAAATTTATTTGCTTCCAAGTGAGGCCAGTGTAAGAGTAGGATCAGATTCAGGTGAATTATTATTTTAGTTTGAATCCTAAACTATGTTAGCTATCAGTTGACTCCCTTGAATTACTTTTTTCTTTACTTGAAATATAAATATTTTAAACAGTTTTTTATGGAATAGGATACAAATCAGCATTTTTAAAATATGTATTAAAAAAAAAAAACATTATGAAAGTACATTTGGACCCTATGCTGTAGCAGTGTTCACTGGTGCTTCGTATATCCCATGGACACATATGATTTATGTGCATCCTCAGGTAGAATATTGGCAATGATTCCAGACTGTATTAGCAGAAGTAATTCAGAGCTTCAGTAACTGAAGTAGCACAAAACTAAACCAACTTTAGTAAGCATACTTTCATTGGAGAATTTCAGCTCAGTGCTTTAGCATAACTTGGCTTTGTTCTGGAGATTTTACTGTCTTATGTAAAGTTCACCAGGTTATGCTATAACCAGTGTTTGAAAAACAGTATAGAGGCTGATGAGTTTTTTCTTTCATGCTTTTATTTTAAGATGCCAGTGTAACCTTAAAAAAAACAAACCAAAACAAAAAGCAACAAACTAATTAACAGTGGAAGAAATTCAATGGAAAAATTGAAGTTCTCTGAACTTCAGTTGTAAAGTTCTCTGAAATCCTTAGAAGGAAAGGAAATAAATAATCAATTTTTATGCAGGTAAATATACTGAGTCGTTCCTTTAGTGAATGGCCATGCCAACTGGTGGTAGAACAGACACATACTGCAGGGCTGTACCTCCTGTGGAGCTTCTGCTGGCGCAGCTCTTTTACAATAAAATACCCTACAATAGTGTCTTCACAGCTGAAATGGGAGTCTTTCAGTGATTGATTGATGTTGGTTTCTGGGCAAGGGTCAGTTTATCCATGCTGAAGGATTTAGTAAACAGTTCAGCAATATATGTCGCATATCTAAAAGAACATATGGGAGAATTTATAATCAGAAAGCTGTTGAGGATTTGGGAGTTCTGCATCTTTGCTTCAAAAATTCAGATCTGTTTAGAGCTTTGCTAGGAGGAATGGTCTTTGACTCAGTTGATCAGAAGTGAATCTGAGAAAACAGTATTATGTTTAGCTCCTCTTTTGAAATTAAACTATCAGTTTAGCTTCTTCAGAGTTGACAAAAGGGGAGTTATGTACGTGCTGTTCAAGATCTCCTTTGGATCATTTTTTGCATTTAAATTCTGTGTGCTTCTTACTCCACCATGTGGCACTGAGAATTTAATGCGAGAGAGCCACTTTATCCAAGTCATTTTGGGTATAACTAAAGATGCTGTATTCAGATAAAGCAATTTCATAACAACTGCACAGATAAATCAGTTCAGATTTGTCAAGGTGTAATGGTGAGAAAAGCTGCAATGAAGTAAAATGTAAAGCAGTATTCCAGAAAGAAATATTGTTTCTTGGTATGCTTGATCTCATGATCCCAACTGAAGTCTCTAATTTCTCTAAATTTACTAAGAAAATACAGGGAATTAAGTCATCATCACTTAACACGTGAGGTTTTTTTTTTTTTGAGTACTCTTGAACTGACAAGAAATTAATAAGTCTGTACTGAAAACATTACATTTATATAACAAAGTATTTTTTCAGATGTTTATTTGTAGCTTTGTTATCAAATTACTTCTGAAGGGAGAGAGGATCTCCACTTTGTGCTTCTGTTGAGTTCGAGCAATTGCATGGGGGAGCTATATCATGAGACAGAAAATACACTTATTTTACTTCTCGCCTGCATGTGACAAGTCAGGTCTGTTTTTCTCCCTGTGTACTTCTGTAAAATGAGACATGGAGAATAAGTTAACAATATTGTGATTACCTATTCAGTCTTCCCTTGTAAATCATGTTTCTATTCTCTGATGTTCTGCTTTTCTTGTTTGAACTCTTCAATTAATCTTTCTTCACGAGTAGCACCCAAAACTAAGTATGCTTTCTTTTTAGATTTACCTGTGTCAGTCCTGCTATAACATCATTTTCTATATGTTTTTCTTTTATTTTTGCAAATGCATGACTTCATTGCACATATTCTTTTTGTGCTTTTGAAGATGGATACTTCAACTGCATTTTTCTATTATTCTCGTATTTTGTTTATCCCTTCAGAGTCTGCAAAAGTAACCACTAACAGTTCTGAAATGGTTATATATATGTATTATTCTTCCTATTAGAGATTTTTCGATTTATGAAGATCAACTTACCATACTGCTCACTAAATTTTTTTCTTTTTTCCATTCATTAGGCTGACTCCTTAGGAACTGATAACAATCACAAGCAAAAATGAGGTTAAACTGAGCACCATACTTGAGAGCTGTTAGTCTAGCTAATAACTAGTAGAGAAATACAATTTAGGAGACTTAACGTACAAGAAGAGCTAACAAGCTGTTCTCTGCAATTCAAGAGAGCCAAATCTGCAACTTCATATCCAGAAATCAGAATAAAAGAAAAGGAAAATTGGTTAATTCTAGCAACTTGTAACTTAATCACATTACTGCCAGTATTTAATGAACTGTAATTTATTATGCTTATTTTGTGTTGAACCTTATAAATTGAATTGAGACTAGTAGATTTGCCATTCTCATTACAGTGCATGCCCATAGTGAATATTTCACATATTTGCTGCTCATTCTAAGTTCAAGTGACGTCAAGGTTCCCTGTCCCATCTTAAAATATATTGATATATGTATCACTTGTATCTTTATTCTGGATTTATCCAGCTCCTGAGAACTTAACAACTTGCTGATCTTTGTGGTATAGTCAATATTTAATGCAAACTAATTCCTCCCTGTGTTATGAACTGCTGGCAACTAATACGCTACAGTGAGGTCTGGCAACATGAAATTACGATGTCTTGGAGGATAATGAGCACTATAATATACTTCTCCTCTGACCTTGCCCCATTCATGAAGTAAACAAAACCAACAGAGTTTTCTTTTTAAGGAGCAGACAAAAGCAATGTGAAGTCTCTCTCAGTTCTGGGGTAGAAAGTGGTATCTCTGACCTGCTGTGAGAAAGCATTTCACCAGTATGTTCTCCATATTGTCTTTCAAACTTTTTTTCAACCTGCTGATACTACATCAGCTGGAACTGTCTGCTGTTTTCGTAATGTAGTCCTTTTAATGTTACTCATTCTAAAATCTGTGTTTGCATGTTAGCTGTGCACTCCATCTAATCTTGTCTTTTCAGCCATTATTCCACAATGCTAGTTCTGTGTATATTATAGGTTTGTATTTTTATCCTTTGATTATAAATCACTTCCTTTTAGTTAAATAGGGAGGGTTGCGGGTTTGGGTTTTACTTTTTGTCCCAAAAAAAATCTCTCCATTGTTAGGCTGAATATCATTGACCAGCATTTCTTCATTTGTGGTTTTGTTGTTTGTTTTGGGTTTTTATTTGGTTTTGGTTTGTTGCGGGTTTTTTTTTCTTATTATGATGACTGTTTTTCTAATTATGACAGCAAGTATTTATGGGAAATGGCATACACTCAAGCCTTCCAGGTCAGTTTTCTGTTGTAAATAAACTTGCAGAGTTTATGTGTCCTGTTACCTTTTTTCTAAATGCCGTTTATGAACCATGATTTGCAGCTAGGTTCTTGACAATTTTCAAATGAGACAAATAGTCATGCTGATTCTTTTGGCTTTCTTTTCTCTGATTCAAGGTAGGAAAGTTTTTTTACTAGAACTGGCTGCACTACCAATTCTCTACTTTTGCTGTCAATGTAGTAATACTCTCTGCATTTCACTGTTCATCTTTTTGAAATTAAGACTAGTAATTAAAAGAAATAATGTATTCCATGCCCTTGGGACTGAAATACTTTTGTTCTAGAAGTGGTCCTCATGAGAATACGCACAATGTGCCTATGAGCTTGTAAAAATAACTAGGTTTCAGATGTATTTATATTTTATTTTATACATGCATGTGTGTATATAATACAAGTTTTGAAAGCTAATAAACTTCCTGAAAAAATGCCAGCAGTGGTAAATGAGAATCCTTAATTTGTAGGACACAGCAATTTATGCACATTAGTATTTGTTAGTTACATGCACTGCATGTATTGTGGTGTTTTAGAAATTAAATGAAGACAGTTTATACTCTTATTTAAAGACAAAATAGACAGGAACCACTTAGAAAAACAGAGGTGGTAATAACTGAAATGAAAAAGAAAATGAGGGTTTTCTTGTGGATGTTTAGAAGAAGTCAATGTAATAAATACATAAGTCAAAAACGGACAAAGAAATCAAAATGGTCATGTCGAAATTGGTAAGGGGCATCATAGCCAAGTATTATAAATTCTCTTACACCTGTTCAGGACTGATATAATCTTTCTCCCTCTTAACAGAAATGAGAAATGCAAAAAATCTCTTCTTGCTATAAGCCTTACTAACTTTTCTTCTAAGCTTTCCCCTGATGTCCTTGTTCTCTGTAATAATACATTTTGATATCAGAGTAGGTGATGCTTCAACTCTCTCCTGCAGAGCAATTTAAAAAAGGAAAATAAACTCCATGCAATGTCCCATGATACCTAATTACTTAAACACTACTCTTATCTGTGCTGTGCTGTTCTGACCTATTCAGATAAGAACTGTTCAATTAGATTATTTCCAGAGTGACACTGAGGCTGAGCAAAGTAAACTTGAAAATATAATAAAGAAATAGGTTAATTGATGAGATTGATGAAACAAATAGTTGAAATACTGGATGTGATATAGTGTATTTTTCTAACATCAGACTTGCTTCTTTCTTGTATATACCGTTCTAACTTCCAAGATAACAATGAATATTTGGCTTCAAGAGATAACTAATGCTGAGTCACCACCAGCAGTTTGGTCCATGTTGGTCTGTGTGTTGTGCACCTCAAGGGGGAAATTTTAAACTTAGACAAGAAAGCAAATACTCCAAAATAAACTGTTAACAAGATTTCTTTATTTGATTTCATTGTCCTTTTAATTGACAGTCTTTGTTTCCTCAAAACTAAAATATCGCATTTGGAAAAATTCTATTACTTGCTCACTTGCTCCAGATACTACTTTCAATAAATAACCTTGACAAGAAGTCAAAATGTGAAAAATAGAAAATGTATGATTATGACAATTTTAAATGAAAAAATGAATCTAAATGGACAGCTTTCTGTCAGTCATTATGCTTTTATAAATGCTTTGCTTCATGAAAATATAGAAATAGGTATAGATAGTTTAGACTCATATTTTGGCATTTAAATTCCATAATGACTTAATAGTTTTCTGTATTTTTGTAAATCTTCTCCTAAAATTTACTTTCATACATTTTCAATATGATTTGAAAAAAAACTGCTTTCAGTGTAGTGTTGTAATATACAAGAAATTATAATATACAAATCATTATAACCATGTAATACCCCTACAAAGTAGACAGCATGCAGTGTACACAGACCTTTACTCAATAACCCATGAAAATTTGATTACAGGTACTTCTATGTTAATTTTTAGTTATAATTGAACATTAAAGGATCAAATTGTAATTTAAAAACCACTTGTCTTTATTTGCATAATTCTTTGTAGTCTTTTCAACTATAGTTTTCATGTTTTAGAAATTTCTGTCATATAAGAAAAATTCATGTGTATATATGTAAACTTAAACTAGCCTCTAGGGTATCTGAGAAATGCTTTTATGTACCTAAAAAAAAAAAAAAGTTTGAATCTAAAATCACTTTTTCATTGAGGAGTTATGGCCTCAAATATTTTTCCTGTTGGGAGCATACCTTGTCTGTATTTCTTAGGGTAATTGTTCTCAGCAGTGCTTGTTTAGCAATTCTGCTAATGACAGTTTCTCATTTTCTAACAATTTAAACATAAAAACATGTGAATCACTCTGTTATGTTGTATCAATATATTTTATGGGAATTATTTTCCATTACACTGCACTAGCCACTGCTGCTCAAGTTAGTTGTTTCTTCTATCTTTGATATGTAGTGATCCAACAAGGATGATATTTTTCTTGCGATCATTTGATTGCACACTGGTTTTGCAGGAAGAGATAACCAAAAATGTGTTAGAAAATTGATTAAGTTAGTTCATTAATGAACTATAAGTAATTTTTGACTTAGCATATCTACAGATTCTGAACACAGATTCTGGTCAGCAATATGTCAGAAACTGTATACTGTTTTAGGTATAATTTTAGAATACTTTGATGAGTTTTCTCTCAACTTGCCTGATGATACTATGAAAGTAATAAGAAATAAGAAGTGAAGCAGATCACTTTCCTATTTGTATTTATCTTTTCTGTGATTAATTTTTTATTTTCTTCCCAATGAAAACTGTTATTTTCCTTCAGGAGAAAGAAATCTGGTTTGGTTTTTTTTTGCCTACATTTTTATCAATTTTTCCTTATCAAGATTATGTCAAAATCTTGATTTTAAATGTTTGAGTAGGAGAAGATTATATTATGATTGAGAGAAACTAAACTGAAATAATTTACAGGGTCGTTCTTTGAATAATGTCCTCTAAGAATACTTCTGCTGAATATCTTTCAAAATCAACTGTTCAAAATAATATTAACAACATGAACATTTTATTCAAACCCTTCTGATTACTGTCATGATTTTTTAATAGAAATTACAATCTGAATTAACAAGCCATGAGATTAGTTTGGAAGAAATGAAGAAACGAAACCGGGGTAAAGATGCTGCCAAAAGAGTGCTTTCCCAAATTGATGTGGCGCAGGTATGCAGTTTTTTTTTCCTCAATTTTTCATTCACTCATGCCAACAAACAGCATGAGTAGTATAATTACTATAGTATGAAGTGTTCTTAAGATATCTCTTCTGGTTTAGCTGCTCCTTTCTAGCCAGGAAATCATAGTCAATAAAGCATACCATCCATATCTTCTTACTGCCTATTTTTCTATTACATCCTTCCTGTCTAGTTGGCAAAAGTTCTAGGGTACACAAGTGTTAGGAGCACTGTGTAAGAAGTGTTTTGAATGTGCTGCAGTTGCAAGAAATAAAACTACAGGGAGGATTTTTGGCATACCTTTTGAGGTGTTTAAAAATATTTACAGCTAAAAGTATGTTAAATATTTGAAAATATTTGATAGAACTGCATTGAGAAGACGCATCTATGTTGAGCAGTATATTGCAGTCATCAGTTTAAAATGTTAAGTAATGTATTATTTCATCTAGTTTAATAGGCACAGACCAGTTTGGAATTGAAGAAGACTTAATCAACACTAACAAACCATACTCTTTTTTGCACATTAATCTATGATGGGTTCCTGATTTTTTTTTGTGCGTGTTTTTTTTTTGTGGTTTTTTTGTTTGTTTGTTTGTTTGTTTGTGCCTATGTTTCTCAGGCTGCAAAGCAAATTATCATAATTTGTTAGGAAAGACAAATAATTTCCTTATGGTATTAACAGTAAACAAGGCCATCTTTTTGTTCATCTCTCAAATATTTCTATGTATCTTAGATTCAGTTCTATGTGTTATTATGGATAACAATGGCTTTTTAAGAGTTAATTAATTTGAAATGGACAAGTTGATTTTTTTTAATACTTCCTTTTATCTACAGGACTAGCTTTTCTTTGTTGAGAATATTTGTATTTCTTTATTTTGCTGCCTTTCTCCACACCAGCTCACCTGATAGTCGCCATGGCAGCTGTGATGTTGCTCATACTCCATCAGTGAAATGCAGGCATCAGATGACTGTGTATACAAATGTTTATAAAGTCAACAGCATGCAAGGGAGCATGACCCCTTCTAGGTGCCTTTTTTTTTTGATGTTTTGTTTTGTTTTTAATCTGTATTCATGCACAATTTTTTCACTTGGAAAGGCTTCTCTGGATAACCATGTGCTTCAGTTTGAGTTTGAACTTTTTGCATGCCTTTAATTTTACTACTCCTTACTTGTCTCTTTTCTAGACTGACATGTTAAATCATACTGAGAACTTTAGATATATAGCTTTGATTGTCCTGTCATTCTTCTTTATATATTTTCTATTTTTACAAGAAGTTTTCAGAGAGGAGTTGATCAAAACTGTACACATTATTCAGGCGCAATATAGGTTTATATGATGACTTTTATACAGTGGCAGGATTTTTCCTGTTTTTTTTCTTTACTCCAAATTGTTTTTATTCTTCCAAATCGTTTCAAATACTCACTTTGGGTTTTTTTAAGTATTGAGCTAATATTTTTTTTGAAAACTGTTGGAGATAAATAGAAGTATGTGCTATAACTGTTATTTATTATAAATAAAGTGACAATGCTAATAAGTAATCTAGATCCTACCTGTTGCGCATCAAGTTTAGTGTTTCTTTTGTGGTACACATTATTTAATTTTAGGGCGAATTAAATACCATTTGCTTCGTTTTTTCTCCTGCAGATCCTCAGTACTGTGCCATCCTTCACTGACTCTTCGGAGATGGCTCTCATCCACTTGTACTGTCATTCCTCTCTTTTCCCTCATTTTTAATGTATTGACCAACAACATCAAGTTGAAGTGTCACAAGAGAATTAAAAACTAATTATGAACTTAGTGTTTGCAAACACACTAAAAAAACCAAACAACCCAGCAAAACACAACACTTATTTCTACCCTTTGTTTCCTATTTTTATTCAGTTATTCTCTTACTTATCTAGGGAAAGACTTCCTTTCTTACCCTACTGGATCTTAATTTCATTAAGAGTATTTAATGAGGAAAATTGTTGGAAGGAGTCGCTGGAAATCTACACAGTTCTTTGTGTTACGCAGAATTGTTTTCTGCTCGTGATTCCTGTCTTCTTGACAGATGTGGCAAGCATTTTTACTAATGCCTATGTACAGGCGAATTCTATTCCTCATTACAGTTTTTCTCAAGTTTGTATAGTACAGATGATACTGTATTGGTATGAAGTGTCCGGCATGTGACAATAAATCAGAAAGTGTTTTTGCATATGCTGAGTTCCTGTCATTTATCTGTTTCTTTGTGACATTTTTTCTTTTTTTTTTTTTCAAACAGTGAAAAAACTTATTCTGCTAGCGCTTCACTCTGTACTTCTACAGAGAAATCTGTTCTTATTCAAAAAGATCATTAAAATGCCCTTTCCTTTCTGTATCTTTAATTATTTCCTCTCCCCCTGAAGTGGGAATCATGTGAGCAAGCAATATAATTAATGCCCAAAGATAACAAATTCTGAAAATTGTGAAATTAGAAGCTATGCTTGTCATAGACTTTTCTGCCTGAAAATTGCTTTCTTATTACTCTAGGTGATGGGTATTTTTTAAATTGAAATAGGAATCAATTTTATACTCTAAATCTCAGGGTTTGTGCTAGACCTACTTACTGACCAGCCATTTTATTCAGGTTTCTTTGAGGGACTAAAAGATTCAATTCTAATACCATGAAGCAGCAACATGGTGGTAGAGCTGATGTGCGTCCAGCCTGGAATGTGGATGTGTTGTGCTCAAGCTGTTAAGCCTATGTTCTCACCCACCCCCCAACATTTTTCATATTGGAAAATACAAAACTCTCACTTTCTTCAGCTTTTTTTTGTCTCTAGTTGCATCCAGTGTCCTGGATGATATAAGACTTTCTCTCATGCTGTGAAGACCAAGATTCTCTATTGCTGGTATTTTTCCACAAAGTTTTAAATTCTTTAAATAAAAATCTGTTGATTGATAATGGATTCAAAGTATTCTGAAACAGGTCTAAAACTTGTCTTCAGTCTTAGTTTCAAGTCAGTGTTGAATCGATTTCACACTTGCTATTTACTTTACTTTTCAGAAAAAGCTGCAGGATGTCTCCATGAAGTTTCGCTTGTTTCAGAAGCCAGCCAATTTTGAACAGCGCCTACAGGAATGTAAAAGAATTTTAGATGAAGTGAAGTTGCAGGTGCCCAAGTTGGAGACGAGGAGTGTTGAGCAGGAAGTAGTACAATCACAGCTGGATCATTGCATGGTGAATATTTAAAGATGCAGTCTTTCTATTTGGTGCCTGCCTGTTCTGCCTTTCAAAATTTAAGTGTTATGAATTACAATATCGATGTTCCTTTGGGAGATTTAGAAAAGATTCTAAGAAAGGTTTGACGGCAAAGTTTAAATTTATAGGAACCTTTTTAGTGAAAGTTTGATATTTTTCAGGGAGAGGAGGATAGAGGGAAGGGGCTGATCCTTTTTGCTGTACTTCTCTTGTTTGTAGATGAGGTTAAAAGGACATCATATTTTAAAAATTCTATTCAATTCAGGGTTTTCCTGGATATAATAACAAGAGTTCTAACAGTCTTACAGTAACTTTTTCCTTTCTATATGTTGTTCTCTTCTTTTTTGGGAGGCTAAATAAGTGATTCATTTCTGTGAACTTTGAAACAATAGTCATACACTTCTACTGTGTGAGAAGACCGGTTAGGATCCCTTTCTGATTCCCCTTCCCATCTTGCAAGCGAAAATATCTGCCTGGATTGGCTCTATTTTCTGCAATATGTTGTGGCCAGGTAGCTCCATGATGTGACCAATAGAGAAGTTGTAGTACACAGGTCTACTCTCACCAGGAAACACAAAACATAAAGGAAAACCATCGATTAAAGCTTTCATGAGATGGCAGCCTGTGACATTCTTACAATTCAAGACCAAAATATGACCTGAATATGTTCTAAAGAATATAAGAAAATCTGTATATATATATAACATTAATATCCCTGTAGTACTTATCCCTTTACTGTTGAAGCAAAATCAATGGAAAGGTAAACACCGTGTGCTTGATCACAATAAAATGGAGATTAAAGAGTGAAAATCAGGACAATCAGATCCTTGTCTTCAGATTTATGTTTTGTTTTGTGGGCTGTTTTTTGTTGTTGTATTGGGATTTTGCGGTTTGTTTGGTTTTGGGTTTGTTTTTTTTCCAGGGTGATGGCATGCCCAAAGTTTTTTTTCCCTATATTCCTCTTTCAGATCTAAATATAAGAATATAAATCCAAAAATAAGCATGGAAAAGATTCATGTTATTTCTTTGCATCTTGGTTTTACTCTTCTTAGGTGCAATTACTATTAAATTCACAATCTTAATATAATGATATGATAATTAGAAGCCCTAAATGATATTAAAGTATCTTCACTTGGCAGGTAGCTTTTGGAGCCCTGTCATGGTCTGTGGAAGACTTACAGTATTTTTAGAGCATATTTATCTACAACAAATCCCATAATGTTTCTATTTCTACAATCTAGTCATAGTATCCCATCACGTATTAGCCAGTGTACATCATACAATAGCTTCCTAATTTGTTGACGGGCCTTCTGTGATAAAGAATGTATTTATCATATTAAGCACCTAAAAAGCAGTCAAACTATATACATATATACATTGAAGTAAATAAAATAATACTAATTTAAGAATTGGTTTGGTAATTAGATTATGGATAAAATGCACTTGGGATTTTTTTCTTGTCAGATATGCTAAAAAAAAAGTCTTGTCTTTACTGTCCAGACGGGTCTTACAGTGCTCAAAAATTTACAGTTTAAAAAAGTACAGCATAAATTATTTTGCAGGTCTTCTAAATTAGTAAGTTTACTTTCCAGCATTTTGCTGAAACACAGAATTAAGCTACATGTCTCAACAATAAAGCATCTCAACAGCTTCATGTCTCCATTCTTCATGAGCCTGTGTAGTAATGGGCACTGTATATCTCTGTGGAGTCTTTTTGCACAGTGAAATTTAGTGGAATTTCCAAGCCATGGCAGAATTTGTTCGTAGATTAAAAAGGAAAAAAAAAATAACTTCTGGTCTACTTAGATTAATGTTAAATTGGTATTTATTTGGCTGTTGAATAGCTTGAGTTACCAAGTCGTATGTTCAGATGATGCTTGTGACTTTCTGCATACAGAAAGAGAGAATGCTTTCTTTTTTCTCATTATTGCTCCTTTGAAATATTAGGGAATGTACTGTGTTTACAGATAGCTTTCATGTCCTTACTGAACAGACATTTATCCATTATTTTCTGCTTAGTCATTGAAATTGTGCAGTGAACTATGTAGTATATTTTGACTTAACCTCATTATGTTACTTTTTCATGTTATTTTCTTAATTTTTTTAATTTTTTGAATAGTACGACACTTAGTAAATATAGGGAAAAATCTATCCTGTCAGTCTCTTGATTTAGTAGCATCAAACCCTTAGATTTTCTAATTGGTTTAGTGGCTATTTGTAGTTTAAATACATCCAACAAGCTGTATGAGTTCGCAGAAGACATGTGGTGTTGTTCTAAATACTGCATTATCTAAATAAGTTTGAAAACAACCTTAGTCATTTCTTAAAACAATTAGTGTGGGCCTGTAATTTCTGTAACATTTCTACCATTGGTTTTGGTGACAAGTCTTTGAAGATGATTTTAGTAGATAGGCTGTTCTGAATGTGTTAATTTAATTCCCTTTTTAAAAACTGATTAATTTTCTTACAGGCATTTCTTTAGTACACTTAGGTTGAGATTTCTCTGTCCTTAGATCACATACCATGATACCTTTCAATTCCTTTAGCTTTCAAATGGAAGTGGAAGATGCTCATTAATGTGTGATGGTGGTTTTATACAACAAACAGTGCAAAGACTTCTAGTATATCTTTATAATACCTTCAATAGTCTTTTCTGATTTACTTATTTTAATGGTGGTGTTTCATATTTTTGTTTGATTAGAAACTATATAAAAGCCTGAGCGAAGTGAAATCTGAGGTGGAAACAGTGATAAAAACTGGAAGGCAGATTGTTCAAAAACAGCAGACTGAGAACCCAAAAGAACTGGATGAAAGGCTAACAGCTTTGAAGTTGCAATATAATGAATTGGGTGCAAAGGTAAGCTGTGTGTTTTGGTACACAACTACGCCCTCTTTTTAACTGGCAAAGTAAAGATTAATTTGGGTATGGTAAGTAAATGAGGTTTTATTGGCTGTTCTGGAGACCTTCTATTTTCTAAACAGTGGGACAGAAAGAATGGTGGCAAAGGCAATAATCAGGATGGCTATTTCTTGTTATAGGAACCCTCTCTTAACTACTGAAAGAACAAGTTCAGAGGAGGGGCAACAAGTCCAGATCAGGGGACTGGAGCACCTCCCGTATGAAGATAGGCTAAGAAAGCTGGGGCTCATAACAGCCTTCCAGTATCTGAAGCGGGGCTGTAAGGATGCTGGGGAGGGACTCTTTATTAGGGACTGTAGTGATAAGACAAGGGGTAATGGGTTAATACTTAAACAGGGTAAGTTTAGATTGGGTATAAGGAGGAAGTTCTTTACTGCGAGGGTGGTGAGGCAGTAGGATGGGTTGTGAATACTCCATTCCTGGTGGTTTTCAAGGCCAGGTTGGACAAAGCCTTGGGCGATATGGTTTAGTGTGAGGTGTCTGTGCCCTTGGCAGGGGTGTTGGAACTAGATGGTCTTAAGGTCCTTTCCACCCCTAACTATTCTATGATTTTATGATTCCAGGATTCTAAAAACATGCCCTCAGGATCTGAAGTGAGCCATATTGCAAATTCACTTAATCTGCAATGCTGTGTTTAGCTTTGTTGTCCTTGATGGAATTTCTCATATTTACTTTTACATAGCATGGTAGTTAAAGAGGTTTAGAGAAAGTCACAGAAGCCCAGAGAAGCAGAACTAAGAGAATCATAGAATCAGTTAATCCTTATTAGACATAATTGATTGCACTGAGTAAAAATCTTTTTAAGAGAAAACTGATAGTAGTTATAACAAATAGTAAGTCTCAGGACTGAAATGTATAGTCTGAGGGAAAAACACTTCTTCAAGCACAAATTCACTTGTATAATTTCATGTGTACTGCTTCAGGAAGTCCCCCCATATTTGAAACAATCATAAAGCACATTTTTAAGCAAATAGAATGCTTTAATATAGAGACGTTGAACAATGCTGAAGTGTTGAGCTGTCAAATGGATAGAAAAAATATTGTAAGTTCTGTGCACACTCTCTTTTTTCTGTATATTTTAGGTATCATAACTAGACTTCCTGGGGCTGGACAGTCTTCCCCTTAAGAAGGGGAAGGTATAGAGGTCTTATAATTTATTTATTCCTCCTTTTCGCTTTCATTTTCATTTTCCTTTTCTTTTTCCTTTCCCTATTCCTTTGCCTTTGCCTTTGCCTTTGCCTTTGCCCTTGCCTTTGCCTTTTCCTTTTCCTTTCCCTTTCCCTTTTCCTTTTCCTTTTCCTTTTCCTTTTCCTTTTCCT